>JADRCC010524204.1:0-19870 GCA_019843855.1 Hylomyscus alleni
TCAGTCTAGTTTCTTCAGCAGCAGGCTATCACAGTAGGATCAAAAGTTCAAAGCACGTCGGGCAGTGGTGGCTCACGCCTTTAATCCCAGCACTCGGGAGGCAGAGGCAGGCAGATTTCTGAGTTCAAGGCCAGCCTGGTCTTCAGAGTGAGTTCCAGGACAGCCAAGGCTACACAGAGAAACCCAGTCTCGAAAAAAAACAAAAAAAAAAAACAAAAAAAAAAGAAAAAGATAAAAGAAAAAATAGTTCAAGGCAGGTGTGAACAATTTAGTAAGAACCTGTTTCAAGATAAAAATTTAAAAGGACTAGGGTTGTACACCTCAATGGTAGATTTACATGGCTCTGGTCTCAGTCCACACAACAACAAACTAGTCCTAATAAAGTTCTAAACCACATGCTAGTTAATATGCTGGATTCCAATGGTGTCATTCTCCACAATCCAGCTCTGTATCAATCCCTTGCAGCTTCCAATATCTATGAATCTAACAACCATGCTTTCAATCACATTTTCCAAGAGAGTTATTAAATAAGATAGGTGAAAGACACATTTTCAGTGTTGATCAGAGACAAACAACTAGCGAGAGCACTCATGAACAAGCAGCCAGAAAGCCACTTCATTATAAGATTCATCCTGTCTATTCACATGCGGTCTACAGGAAATTAAGAGACTGTTAGTCCATATTTATAGTAAAGCAACTGAAAAGACAACAGCAATACTACGGCTACTAGAGAACACGGTAACACACAAACCATAATAAATTTTTATCATGAAGCACTAGTTTCTATAAGGAACACATTTTACATATTAAGCTATATAGGAAGAGTATAGATGGGGAACATTATTTTAAAAAGTATAACATTTAATATAATGGAATGCTAATAGAGAATAGCAATAGGAAATATATTTGTTTTTCTTTCCAGTTGTCTATCTCAGTTTTAGCTAACAAAAAATAAAACACAAGCCAGATATGGGAGCTCATGTTATAACTCCAGCACTCAGGAAGCTGAGGGAAGAGAATTACCATAATTTAGTTCAATGAGTTACAGACCTGAGCAGCCTGGAGTACAGTTTGTGAGACACCACATTTCAGACAAATCAATATACACACACAAAGATAAAACACAAATTCTTATTAATAACCATTATAAATTCAAATAAGCAAATCAAAATATAATGTGCAATTTGTCAGGCCACGCTTCTTTTCAGTACTTTCGATACATGGCTATCCCGGTTGACAGTCCACTAAACACCTCAGTGTCTCTCTTACTCCTTGTGTTTCTTTCAAAATGGCACTGCTTCAGAGCTCACTGCAGCAAACTATCAGAAAGCAGAAGCAACTCCATTTCTCTGCTACCCTCCACACTTCTGAATGTGTGGGGAGCCTCCTTTTTTTCAGTGGTTCCAGAGAGCCCCAAGTGGGTTCCAAGCGGGTCATTTGGTTCTGTTTCCCCTTTAAGTACATGGTGTTTCTTTGTTCTCTCCCTTGGAGTGCTTCTAAGGAAAAGCTCAAGATCACTCTTGCTACTCTTTTGTATATACAGGTTCCCTTTACTCTGAGTTGCTTTAAAGATTTTCCTCTGCATCTGACCTGATCTAATAGCCTTTAAATTTTGTTATCACGGTGTAACTTTCTTCATGTTTCTACCACCTGGAGTTCACTTAACTTTTTGGATGCACAGATTGACAGTACCCACCAACCTCGGGAAATTGTCAGCTGTCATTTCTTCAAACATTTTCTTCCCTCTTCCTTCTAAATACACATACATGTTAGGCAGCTGTTCCATAACTCACCCATGCAACTCACTTATACTAGTCTTTTTCCCTTCTGTATATTTCACTTGGACAACTTCTATCACTTGGTCTTTAAGCTTATCAACCACTCTTGCTATAGTATTAAATACAAGGTTCCTATCAGTGTATAATGCCATTAGTTATTTTCAGTTATTCAAACTGAATCATTTTTTTGAATCATGTTTTTCAGGTTGTTAACATGCACACATTTCTTGAACATATGGAATATATTTATATCAAAGCTGTTTTAAATGTCCCTTACAAACATTAACATCTGTTTCTACAGATTGGCTTTTCTCCTCATTAAGAAGTCTATTTTCTGCTTCTTTGCATGTATACTAGTTTTCAATGTGAATATGGATGGAATGATATACATGTGTCATGTAAACCTAACTTTTGGTGTGTATGTGTGTGTGTGTGTGTTCATACAGATAGATAAACACACACACTTGTTTTTCTTAAACTTCTTAGATATGTTATTCAAAACTTAAATTCCTGGAAAAGAGTAATTTGGGACAAAAGCCGATCCTTTGGGGTCTTAAACTTTGTTATGTAGGACCAAAGAAGAATTTAGTTGAGAGTTACTTTGCTCCTTTAATGAAGTAGCATCCTTGTAAGTATGTAACCTGTCTTATTTTTCAATATCTGAAAATCATTTTCTACATTTTCTTTAGTTTGCTGTTGTTATTGTCATATAGAGGGAACAATCTAGGTCCCACTATTCATTTTCACATTGGATTAAAAAAATCCAGGTCCTACTACTCCATCACAGTAAGAAGCAAAAGTCTTGTGTGTATTTCTGGACTATTTGTGTTTCAGGCCAAGAAACAATATTGGATAGATCCAAGGTCATGTAACAACATGCCATCTATGGGACTCTGCTGCTCAGTGAGAGGCTCTAGCCCTGCTTTTACTGGCCCACAGAAGAGTTAAGAAGAAATGAAAGCACTAGGGAATTGCTGACCTGGTCTTACCATTCCTATTCCTGCTCCTCACTCAGACTGGAGGACTTGGGCTGTTTTATCTTAAGTTGGTATTAAAGCTACTGTTTATTTTGTATTAAATATGTACATTCCACATTTTTTATAAAAAGAAAAATCTTCAGAATCTTAACATAAGCAGTACTAACAAGTCTAAATTTCATTTAATGCTTTAAAAGTCAACTCTAAAGTCACATTTTAGTTTTTTGTTTTTAACCAAAAAATAGGATTCTGTAAGTTATCTAAAGGGCAACCATGTTGACTGACAGCATTTGGCAATTAAAAAAAATACACTGCTTGTCATTGCTTCTTATTACACTTGGCATTCAAAATTCTACAGGGTAACATTCAATTTGGCCCAGTAAAACAGTTGTATTCTTAATGGATGAAGGTGAAATCTAACCATACTTCTATATACTAGCAGTAATAGCTTATAGGCAACATACAAATTTATTAACTCTCTCACTAGAAAACACTGCCAACTTCACTTTTAACTGAGAGCATTTCTATGGGTTTATCTTTCTTTTTTTTTTTTTTGAGAAAGGACATTTGCAATTTTTAAAATTTATTTTTATATGTTTGAGTGTTGTACCCGAATACACATCTGTGCCCTGTGTGCATATCTGTGCCTGTAGAGAACAGAAGAGGGTGTCAGATCCCCTGTAACTATAGTTAACACATGGTTGTAAGCTGTCATTTGGGTGCTGAGAACTGAGGTCAGATCCTTTAGAAGAACATCCTGGGCTCTTAACCCCAGAGCCCCTTGCCTGTCTCTCTAGCCCCATGCCTGTTTTTTTGCTCCTCATTTCCTACTCAGAAACTAAGAGCCATCAGCCCTCAACAGCAGAAACAACCACAGTGAAAAACAATCAGATGGAAGGGCTGCGCTGAAGATTTAATCTTTTAAAGTTGCACTTTCTACATCTGGAAAACATGGACAAAGCATAACTAAGAAAATTGAAAGGAATAAAGCATGTGAGTGCCACATCTCCTGAATTGCATGAAGAGATACCTCAGGGCATTGTAGCCAACAAGGATATTTTAAATTGAAGAAAACACCTAGGGTTTCAACATATACTGGATACCAGGTAAACTATTAGCCTGAGGTGGTTCAGAGCTCATGACTGCAGGGTACCCATTCTGTGATCCCTATCTACAGGAAGCTAGATGTCTAGTAGTCCCTGTGGTAAACAGCAACTCCTAATCAAATCAGCAGAGAACAGGAGATGAGGATGCTAGCACTCCAGTTGCTTCCAAGGTGTAAAAGCTGTCTAGAACTCACTAAGCATGCACAGACGATTAATAAACAACGGTGGTTATTTATGAAGAAGATAAATTAGTCTCTATTTGTTTGCATTACTTTGTTTGAACAACAGCTAAAGTTTAAATATTTATTGTTTAAATATTTATTGGGGTTTAAATATTTATTGTTTAGCTGTAATCTTGGTAATTAGGGCTGAGGCAGGGGACTATTGTGAGCTTGATACAGTAAGTTCCAAGCTAGCTAGAGTAAGACTCTTTTGCTAAAACAAAATCACACGGCTTGAGTCTACTGAAGACTTCATAGATATTATTATGGCCGACAGGCTTTCTAAAGCACGAGACTGCAGGACACTATGATTTTCATACAGGCAGGGGTGTCATGACTCACACTCCTATAATATGAAGAATAAGTAGAAAGAAAACTCAGGTGCAGATCTTGGGAATAAAGCCATGTCCAGAATTCAGTGCTATAGTTTTGCTATCTACTTACATGTATCTAAATATATGACTTGAGCCTGAAAATGACCCAAATTATGCTATTTTAAAAGGCTGAAAATAATTTAATTTTACCTTTATACTAGCATATGATATCAAAAGGAGCAAAGGCTTCAATTTTAAGAGTTAGCGTCACCATCTTAAGAGTTTATAGCACCATCCTGCAATCCTATCTTTTGGGTTTTGCTTGCTCACTTTATTTTTGGTGTTTATTTTTACAGTGTTGGGAACTGAATTCAAAACTTCATACACAGTAGGTATCACTGAGCAACCCCCCATATCTCAGTCCTGTTTGTAAATTAACAACTCTTGTGTTAATATCACATTGTGCCCCATAAAACCAGATAAGCTATTATGTCAATTAAAAATTAAAGTGGGTGCCGGGCGGTGGTGGCGCATGCCTTTAATCCCAGCACTTGGGAGGCAGAGGCAGGCGGATTTCTGAGTTCGAGGCCAGCCTGGTCTACAAAGTGAGCTCCAGGACAGCCAGGGCTACACAGAGAAACCCTGTCTCGAAAAAACCAGAAAACAAAACAAAACAAAACAAAACAAAACAAAACAAAAAAATTAAAGTGGGCAAGGAATGTTTAGTAGCAGAGTACTTGCTTATATGCTGCGTGAAACCTAGGTTCAATCCCCATCAATGCCAAAAATACCCATACAAAACACAGGGGTGCGCGTGTGTGTGTGTGTGTGTGTGTGTGTGTGTGTGTGTGTGTGTGTGTGTGTGTGTGTGTGTGATGCCTGTGTATATGGTCAGAGATTGGTTGGCTCGGGTCTTTTCTTCTATTACTCCCTACCTTATTTTTGAAATAGCATCTCTTAGCCCAGAGCTGGCTGTTTGAGCTGGCTGACTGACCAGTCAGTCCCTGGGATCTTCCTCTCTCCACCTCATCCCCAGTCTGAATTTTAGATGGTTGAATCCATAATCCAAATTTCAGTCCTTGTGGTTGCTCAGCAAACACTTTATCGACTGAGCCATCTCCTCAGCTCAAATACTGCACTGTGAAACAGAGGACAGCTTTGAGTCTGTCAACTTTCCAATGTAGGTTAGTTACTAAGGGAACACTTGGTAACTATGTGTCCCTCAGTCAGGAGTAACATATGTGCCAAGCATTAGAGATAGAAACTTTAAGAAATATGTATACAGTTCCATGTGATATGAAAACATTGTACTGAAAGTGTCATGGGAGAATTATCTTTGGTTCAGCCTAAGAGCTTCAAGAAAGTGATTAGCGCCATATGCATTAAAATTTTGAAAACATGGCTATTTTAGATAAAATCTATAGGTCAAAAAAAGATGATCTGGTAAATGTATATTAGCAAGGCACATATAAGGTCTGCTCAGAAATTATCATTCTGACGTAACTACAGGAGCCCAGGTATCCATATCTGTGAAGTCTTCCCAGATGGTTCTGTTGTACAGCCTGGGCATAGAAAACTACTGTCTCAGAGCAGGACACACTGGCTTAGTATTTAGAGGACCAGGAGGTTAAGGCCATCTTCAGGTATACAGCCAGGTTGAAATTAGCCTAAGGTATGAGAAACACTGTGAGAAAACAACCAACCAACCCCATACTTTAATTAAGTCTAATAAGAACATAATGAAGACTGCTCAGTTCCTAGTACTTTGGGAGAATACTGAAGATATTAGTCTCTTGAAGGAGATCACCACTGAACAGAAAGAGTGGAGTAAGATTAAGGAAGACCTTGAAAAACAGGCTGAGTAGTTTGAATTCTGTCTTAAGAAAATAGGGCTACACTTATAAAAATGCCTTCAGAGAAGTCTCTAGAAGACTAATAGGCAGCAAGCCCTGAAGCTTCTCAGGGAGGGAACAGTGACAGTGAAGAGGGCACACTCAGATCTTCCAGACAGTCCCTGAGGGCAGCAGGCTTTTGGAATTCTGTAGGTTGTTTTATTATGCAGGACAACATCTATCTTGCTATCACTCCAAACTAAATGCCAAGTTAGTTTTGTGTGTGTGACTGGGATATTACTATGTAGCCCAGGGTAGCCTCAAATATAAGGTCTTTCTGCTTCTGCCTCGAGTATGCTGGGGTTACAGATATACAACATAACACTAGAACCTAACTAATTTTATATCAATTTATCTAACACTTCTGTATATTTTTATGAAAACTAGAATAAAGGGTTTTGCATGTTTTCACCACAAATTGCAAATGTCTAACACCATTTCAACATTATATAATGTATAAATGTATTGAAACATCACAGGTTGTAGTTACATATGTAATTTTTATGTATCGATTTAAAAGCCAAATCAAAATATATTTAAGTGTTGTTCTAGAGTTTATAAAAAAGATAACATATACAAGAGAATATATATCCATTTATGTTAGTTTTACAGAGAGAAGCAGTATTTAAACTCTTGTGCTGTCTGAGAATTAATCTCATAGCTTAAATCCAATGAAGACAAACAAAATTAAGAAACAGTTAAGTTATGGATACAGCTTGGTGGTAGAGTGCTTAACACATAGTACCTAGGTTCAATTCCCAGCACTGAAAATAAATATATATTGTTAAGATAATATTTTAATGTTATTCCACTTCATAATTAATGAACCAAAGAGGTGTTTTTGAGCCTTTTAAAAAACATTATTTGGCATAAAAACTACTAGAAGTTTTAGAACTATAATTATTTTTAGTTTTTTTTCTTAACACACAGCAAAAATTCTGAAAACAACAGGTAAAGTCATAATTGTAAGCTCTACAGTGACTTCCTATTTGTAACTGTATTTAGAAAACATTAAATCCAGCAATGTCAACCAAAACACAAGCAGCTGAAAAACATTTTACATTTCTAGCCAATCCCCTCAAACCTCATGTTTTTATTTCCGTATTCAACAGTATAAGCACATCTACAGTATGAAACCATGTTATGAGATTAACACTGGAGCATGGCATTTTTCATTTTATTAAAACATAACTAATAACCTTTAATAAAACCACTGATGTTCATACTGAATATTAGACTTTTTCTTGGGCTGTATCTAGCCCCTTGTTTCTCCCTTTAAATCATATAACTGGGAACACCAAGAATACAGACATACGTTATATACTAGTCTTTGCTTAAAGATTTGTTCATTATGTCACTATCATTTTCCCTACCAGGATAAAATTTTACTGTTTCAGTCAGGTTATACTTGAACCAACATAAAGATTATATATGTAGATGATCTTATGCTCTTATTGACTCTAAAGAGCAATATTTAAAATATTTAAGGCATATATTAGTAAATATGTCTTTTAAACATGATCATGTGTGTGTGTGTGTGTGTGTGTGTGTGTGTGTGTGTATGTGTGTACATGTGAATGCATGAAGGCCAGAAGTTAAGAAAGCATCTTCCTTTATTGCTCTCCACATTATTTTTTGAAATAATCTTATGCCAAACCCAGAACTGAAAAACTTGACTACAACAGCTGGCCAGAAAGCCCCAGAGCCCTTCTTGCCTCTGCGTCCCCAGTGCTGGGGTTATAAGCAGGTAATGCTCTGCCAGGCTTTCATGAAGGTGCTGGGAATCAAACTCAGATCCTCATGCTCACATGGCAAGCATTTAGCAACTGACCATCTCCTAAATCCAAAAAGCATTTTCAATAAATAATCTGAGTAAAATATAACAGAGGGCTGGGGATGTAGCTCAGTTGGCAGAGTGCTTGCTTAGCATGCATGAAGTCCTAAGGTCACTCCCCAGCTCTGCATATACCTGGCATAGTAGTACACACCTGTATTCTCAGCACAAGGGAGACGGGGGCAGGTGGGGAAACCTGGAATTCAATGGCACTGGCTAGATCATGAAGGCCTGGGCTATAACTATAATAGACTGTTAAAATGATAATGATAACAACAACAACAATAAAAGAACAAGTAGTTATCAATAGAAAATCTGTTTAAAACAAATACTTGAGAGACAATCCCAAACTGGGGTTGTCTACCCTAGTCTTATACTAAGAATGAAGCATGGGCTTCATTCCATGTCTCAGCAGGTAAAAAGCTTTTGCCACCTGGCCTGAAGACCTGACTTCAATCCCTAGTTCCTATATAGTAGGAGGAGCTCCCACAAGCTGTCCTCTGATCTCTACTTTTCCCCCACCTACACACAAATAAATGACTAAATGGAAAAAAAAAAGAAGCACAATGGTAATCAGTCTTTTTATTTTCATCTATCTGCCACAGATTTACCCAAACATACTGGCAGAGCATTACCTGTACTTTTTGTGGTACAATAAGCAGTCCTTTTCTTTAAAATAAAGGTCATTTTTCAATAACAAGAAATCAATAACATATGTTACATGAAATTTCTTAGGAGCTGTTTGCAATTCTTTTTTTTTGTTTTGTTTTTGTTTTGTTTTTTTTTCTCGAGACAGGGTTTCTCTATATAGCCCTGGCTGTCCTGGAACTCACTCTGTAGACCAGGCTGGCCTCGAACTCAGAAATCCGCCTGCCTCTCTGCCTCACAAGTGCTGGGATTAAAGGCGTGCACCACCATTGCCCGGCTGCAATTCTTATTAAAGATATAAAAGCTTAGGCTGGAGATCCAGATAGTATAGCACTTGCCTAGTATGACTGAAGCCCTGATTCTGACCCATCAATATCACACATGAGCACCCAGAACACCTAAATAAATAATAAATAAATAAGGGTTTGACATAAGATGCACAGACACCTATAATAGATCATACCACTCCAATTAAATCTGACCCGCAAAATTATGTGCATTACAGTACATGCAAGCTGTCTTACTGGGTTAATGTGATAAGACAAAATTGCAACACCATTTTACAAAAAGATAAACTTGTAGAAGCAGAACAGAAGGAAAACAAACTCCTAGCAGAAAATCTGCAGCGCCCTGTACTGCCATCGCCCTATAAAACCTCAGTCTGAGTTCACAGAAAATAAGGTTCCATTCAAATTAAGCATAAATAAATTCATAAGATAAAATTCAGTTACAAGGTTTTCAAGAAATATATATATATTGCTGAACTTTCGAGTTACAATCAAAACAGAGCTCATAATCAGCCAGGTTAAAACACGTGACTTACAGAGCACAGCCACAGCCCCAGACTCGAACATGAGACATTCTTCCTTATGCCTAGTTTCCACTATGAGGCTGAACGGTGGGGGATCCAATTTGTGGTAGATTCGAAATCCTTTGCTGAACGCCATTCTCCTTTCTTCAGAGGCAGCCCTGTGAAAACCAAGCCAATGCACCTGAGGTTTCCTTCTGCTGCTAGGACTGCTAGGCGTCCTGAGGTCCCTCACTGACAAGTTTGATGGGGGTGGGGTGGAGAAAAAGAGAGCTCAGGAGTGAATGATTTATTCCGAACGATAAGGCGTTTCCAGATTTTTACCAAAAGGCAAAAGGAAACGCTTCCAGTTCTCAAGATACCGCAAGGCAAGGCAGGGCAGGGTTTTGGCACCGTTGGTCCTGGTTTGGATAAGGTGAATTTTCCATTTAATTTATGTTTCCCCAAAGGAAAAATCTGGAGCGTATTTTCAGTCGGGGTTGTTTATTAGTTTCCTGCTTCACGATCTGTCACTACTGGAAAGGGAAACTTCAAGCTGATCCTTAGGCGGAAAAGGCGAGGGGATGGAAGGTTAATAATCAGGCTGATTCAAGCTCCCGAGGGGGCCAGGGAGGGAAGGGATTATTGCACCGCGGACTCTGCAGGGCGGCGGCGAAGGGCAGGCAGGGAAAGCCACACAGGTGACCGCCGCCTCTGGCCCAGTCACGAAGCACACAGTGACGACTGGCTCCCACCGCCACTCGACGAATTCCGGGGTAGCTGGGGAAACGGAGACACCGGGCAGTCCAGCGCCTCCATTACGCACTGACTGGGTTCTTTCCCGCCCGCCCGCAGGGTGACAGCCGCTGTCACGGCAGTCACCCGCCGCCCGGGGTCCCCGCACAACCCGCTGCCCTCCGCCCTCTGCCGCCTCTCACCGCCTGCGACCCCGCTGCGACAGCCGCCACCGCTCGGGAAGCGTCCACCCGCCCGGCCCGCTGCCGCGGGGTCTAATCCGGGCCGCTCCCCGCCCCCCGCCCGAAGCCTTACCTCTTCCTACGGCTCCTCCTCCTCCTTCTCCCGCAGCCGCCGCCGCTCCAGCCTCCCGAAGCGTCACTTCCGCTCCAGCAGGTCCAGCTCTTCCGCATTGCGCCGCTGCCGGGGCGGAAGACCCGCCCCTTGGGGTGAAGGGGCGGAGCCGTTTCCGCCCACGCGGGACCGTGCTGCCGAGCCTGGCGCTTGCGGGCCACTCAGTTCCTGCGGCCACTGCGCCCTGGGTCCGTGAAGCCTCAGTCACCCCGGGAATGGACAGGTGGCAGGGCCAGGGGAGCCGGCAGAGTGAAGGTCCGGCCTCCTCGCGTGGAGTCCTCTAGCTCAGTCCTCCCCGCGGGCGACAGGGAGGGACTGCAGGAAAGAGCTGTGGGGAGCCCGAGTTGATTCGTGCTTGAGTCGGGCATCAGGACCACCCCCTGCCGCCTCCGCGGACCTGATGGGCGAGTGAAAGGCGGGGTCGGTCTGCACCCCGCGCGGGCCGGGTAGCTCCCGGAGAGCTGTCCATGGTGTCTGTCGTCAGGGAGGCAGCAGGAGACTGTTCCCTGACTGTTCCAGCGTGTTCTCAGAGCTCCAGGGGCTATGGAAGAGTGCTCAACTGAATGCAGTCAGAGAGTGGAGGAAATCAGCAACAAGGAACTCCAGGCAGTTAAACAAAACATGGCTGTCACTGTCGATTTGCCAGCCGTGGAATTTTATAACTAAAAGCATCACACTGTTTCATACTAACTTTTTAAAGGAGACAGTATGCCTATAATTTGTGTCCAGCAGAACTATTCTGCTTATACTTAGGAGACAAAAATAGGAGGAAGGAATTGAAAATCCGAGGAACACAGCAGTCATGTTTCCATTGGCCTTTCCTTTCCCTAGCCTCTTCCCCTTTTTACTTTCTTCCCAAAAGCACAATTTAAATATGACGTATTGCACAAAGCCATTTCCTCTAACATGCTGTCATGCGACTCAACGTTTCTCTATTTTAGAGAAGACAAATCCAGCCTAGTTTTAAAATATTAAAAGCAAACTAAACATGAGAGAAGCCACCTCCAGCCAAGGAGAAACACACTTGGATTCAGTTTTGAGATCTTTTCACTTAGTCTCCTTAGAACAACTTTTGCTTTTTGTTGTGGTTACAGTAACCACAAGCTACAATAAAAATTGCTTGCTATGAATTATGGTTAGTCATTTTCCTCCCAAGAAGAGTCCATTTCAGGTGGGGACAGTCCTTTAAATAGGAATGTTTGAGAGTGGGATTTTCCTAAGTGTGGTGACTATATGACATGCACCAACAAAAAAGGGTTCAGGAGAGCTGGCCACCGATTTGTAGGACCTTGGAGGTAACTTGTTTTTTGAGACAAAGTATCACAGAGCCTAGGCTAGTGTGTCAGCCATACCTGGTTATGTGGTGACAAAGACAGAACCCAAAGCTTCATGGGTACCAGGCAGGCATTCTACAAGTTGAGGGTATCCCCAGCCCTAGGGATAGACCTTTTTATGACAATTGAAATCACCCCAAGTGGGGCTGTAATCAAACTTGCTTACCCATGATTCTTTTCACACCAAGAATCCCTGTGAGACTACACAATAAACTCTTTCTCAAGGTGGGATCATGGCATTAAGAGCTTCTGTGTTACAATGTATTTCTTCAAATTAAGCTAGAGCAGCAGTGTTAGGTCTTAGCTTTCCCAAATCCTTTCAAAAGACATTTTTAATTATAAAATATGCCCAAGATTTGAAGAACAGACTAGTGACCTTTGAACATTCCTTATTGCCCCTTTCCAATTTCTTACTGTTACAGCACATCAAAATAGCTGCACATTTTAGTGAAGCAGTGTCTATAGTAAACTAATTCAAAATACTTGAGTGGTATGGACGTAGTCTAAAGCTTTGCAGAGGAGCCAATGCTGTGCTGACTGAAACTGAGCAATGGTGAGGCTGTCGGAATGCTCAGACCCTGAGAGTTGCAGCTAGCAAATGGCAGATGATTGGGTGACAGAATCTAACAAAGTTTTGGATATCTGGTAGACTGTTGTGCTTATGCAAGAGACCTAGACGAAATCACAGGTACCCTTACAAAGGAGGCAAAGGGGGATCAGGTCCTCATGTAACGGCATGAAGACAAATGGCAGACTGGTGCACCAGAAGCCACTAGAATCTGTAAGTTGAGCTGAGAACCTTTCTAAGACACATGACTCTGGTGACAGTTATTTCCAATTTCTGACCTTCAGCATGCAAGAGAGTAACTGTTGGAAGATACTCAACTAGTAGTAACAGTGTTAAGGCAGGTGAGAATTCCACTTTTAATGCTCTTTACTCATTAGGAATGACTACCAGGTCAAGACTTAAAGAGCACATTCTCTATGCAGGTCTGTCCTCCATTCACCTTGCATCAGACTCCTAGAATAGTGTTAAAGCCTGTTCCTAAATGTTAGCATAGGCAGTCAGAGCTTATCCAAAGAATTACGAAACCTGGATATAGGAAGAATGCTTTTATACTGATGGGATTGGAAACAGTTTAAGGCCCAAATACATATTTGTATTTGTTTTAATTCATGAGAATGAGTGCTCTGAAATTCCCCTTAGGAGCCAATATAGATTAATGACAAAAAAACTCATCTATAATGACTATGTAGAGAAAAGCCATACTCCTGCCATACATACATTGATGGAGAAAGGAGAGCATGACACTGCTCTATCCAAGTACACACTAGCCTGTTAACATCCTCACCATATGAACCACTGTATGTATGCTTTGAACTTAGTCACCAGCAAAATACAACAAAGGATGTGTTTAAAAATTAATTTAATGCTTGGCTAAAGCTTAATTACATATATATTTATTAAACAAGTCCTGAATTTCCAAAATGTTCCTCTTCTGAAAATCACAGAATCAGAAAGCATTAACCTTAAAACAAGTTTCTCTGAGTATTTACAGTGTGGTATAAACATTTCAGAATACCATGGATAGAAAATTGCCTGGGCGTATCTAATCAGCAAGGCATGTTCTTTATTGCATATATAACTCACATATGTGGGATTCAAAACAGGATAGACTATAGAAACTCATATCTATAGGCTGGGCAGGGAAGAAGATAATGAGAAAGGATGTTCAGCCTAAACCATGCAGTTAGTTTGTGGGTTTATTGTCAAAACTAAATTGACATCCTACCCCAAACTATTGTATCTCTTGCCTAGAGCTCATACCCACAGCAGCCTCCAAGGCTGACTTACAGTAGGTCCACACTCACTCAACAAGGAAGTCTTATTTCAGTTTTCATTTTAAGGCAGCAAGCTACAGTGACAGTAACACTAGTTAAAGTGGGAGTGAAGGTATGGACCTGGCAGTCCTTCTGCTGCAGCAGTGCAGTGTTTCCCTAAGACAATTGCTATTGGGTAACTTCCTGCTGTTAAAGAGTTTCCTCTGTAGAAAACACCACAAAGTTCCAGCATGAAAATCTATGGTGGTATAAATATGCTCATGTGTACGCACGCACCCACACCCACACCCCCCCCAACATATGCAAAATTACACAATTTATACTAAACACACATCATTTATAGAGGACACTTAAAGAAGTTAATTTAATGACCATATAAAATACTTCCATAAACAAAATATGACAGGCAGTAAGGAAAACATCCATAGACTCCTAAAAATAATCTGAATTCCTTTCATTCTGAAGAAATCACATTTAAGGACACGGTATTAATATAATGTTTTTGTATTAAAACAAGAATCAGTATATTACAGTTTAAGAAACTTTACATATATACAAAATTTACACACTGGGAATGGCAGCAAAGCAAACACTTTTTGGTCTCAGATCTATTTTCCTTCAATCAGAGACTTGACTTCTTTCACATTGTGGTCACTTGCAACAGATACAGCATGATCCAAAGCCCGAACACTTGCAAGAAGTTTTACTATTTGTTTTATATTTTCCCTGAAAGAGATAACAAAATTTGCAATATTATATTAAGATAAAATTTGTTCTTGACTTTACAACTAACTTAGAGAATCTGTAAAACAACCCTCCCAAGCATATATTTTTAAATATGGAGAACAAGACATGAAAGCTACAGCATGTTGTAAAACAACTGCAGGGCTGGCAAGATGGTTTACTTGCAAAGAAGCTTGCCACCACACCTAATGCAGCGTCAATATGCATAGTCAATCCCCAGGCCCTGCATGGTGGAAGGAGAGGACTAAATCCTGCACTCCATCCTGACTGCCATACGTGCATCACGACAGGTTTGTATGTGTAAGCCATTCTCAAAACAGAACAAAAAGTATGTGAAAAAATTAATCTGTTATTTATGGATAAATACAAAACAAAACTCATGTTTAAATGACTGGCCCAGGGATAGGAAAATTCATTTATATACAGAAACAAAACAACTTCATTTAGATAAATGATTTTGATCAATATCTACAAAGAAATCCAGTATGATCCCAAACCCTTTTGGAGCTCTGTCTCTATTTCCTTCCCAGCCATATAGTGCCAGTTCTTTTGGAGCACAACTTAACAAGAACTCTATTTTACTTCATCATCAACGTATAAAGAGCCAGACTTCATCTCCTTTAAAATTCATCCAATAAAGCCTACTTCTGCTTTCTTTCTCAGCCCTGCCGTAAGCACTCTGCCGTAAGCACTCTACCGGACTTTGAAGAAACCCTGAGATAGGAACATTAGAATTCTTGAAAGGATGAGAAAGTCTACATCTCTGAGTTTCACTCCAGGATTACTGACTAAGGGGACAGAAGGAGCCCCACTCCAGGGTTATGCAGTAGAGGGAAAACAGAAGGCAAATCAATCAAGCTCCACTTGTCCTGCTGCTGTGTGAACCAAGGCTTACAGAGCACTCAGGCAGGCCTTGAACTTTTGAAAGTCTCCTGATTCAACCTCCTAGTGAGCTATGGCCATCTCCATCCTAGAAATTTTTCATGAAAACTAGACATAAGTTATTCCCTAAACCATCAAGAAATGGCCTTTAGTTCACAGTATGGATCAAGATATAGAGTGAAGGTTCTATTAAAATAGAACCTCGACTTTAACACAAGACTGTATTTCGGGGCCATTCTTTCTAGGTTTACATCTACATGATGACACTGCAAAGGCCAAGGATCACTGCACCCTAGCCCTGTGAATCTATTCAATTCCTCATGAGACAAAACTACAACTAGTCACCGCTCTAAGACTTACGGTAAGTCTCTAACAGCTTCCAAATTTAATGTGTGTGGATGGGGGGATACAAATAAAAAAAGTATGTATTTTGGTAGGTTTGTAACAATAAACAAATGTACAACGAAAGAGAATATGATTAGTGTATACCTTACATATACGAATATAATATAATGAAACCATTTAAACAATAAAGAAACAAACAAGTTAAAATGACTCCACTTAATTACTTAATATCTCTGACAACTAAAGAAACTCTAGATTAACATTTCATTAATTACAATAAAAAACAAATTACCTTGCATTTCTTTTTTCCACATCAGGGCATCCAATACTGTTCCTGTAAATTGTATCTGCTAAATGTACAAGATATCGGCAAAAATTTTCTAATTGAGAAATAGTTCTCTCTCCTTTCAGATTCACAAACCACTGCTTAGGGAAGCAGTTGATTACCTGTGTAGAAGATGCAGATAAAACAGTCATGATATAATGAAAATGCCAAAAGCTAAAGCAATATGATGGTTATGAGTTAATGCTATAAAAGATTATCTTTTTAAAAGCCTCACTTCTTACATTAACTATACCAATATATCTGATTTTACAATGGATCACACACTCAAAACAAGTTAATTTGCCAAGTATTTAAATAGTCATAAAATTGAAAACTGGTTGCCTATTTTCTTTCAGTTATCCAATGTGACTTGAGCAAACCAAGTTCCCTGGTAAAAATACCCGTAAGAATATGGTACTAGAGTCTTTCCTTCCCAAATACTTTAGTGACTGGCATCATCCATGTTGGCTTTTAAAAACCCCAGTTAGCCCAAAATAAGAGTAAGAATATTACACAAGAGATCCAGCACACAGCAAGAGTCCTAAGCCAGCCAATGGGGGATTGTAACCTTCTGGTCTGAGTGCCAAGGCTTAAGAAGTATGAGACTGGTTCCCTCAAGAGAAGACAGTCTACTTTGGTCAGTAATTATCCAAATCAGGTAAAAAAAAAAAGGCTCACCAGTAAAAGAACAAGGGGGCCTGGCGGTAGTGGCACACGCCTTTAATCCCAGCACTTGGGAGGCAGAGGCAGGTGGGTTTCTGAGTTTGAGGCCAGCTTGGACTATAGAGTGAGTTCCAGGACAGCCAGGGCTATACAGAGAAAACCCTGTCTCGGGGAAAAAAAAAAAGTAACTGGCCTGTTCCCTTCAAAGGTGTCGGTTGTAAAGGTCAAGAAAGAATGAAGCACTCTTCTAGATTAAAGGAGACTAATGAGACTTGTTAACTAGATAAACTAGTGTTTTTTCTGCGAGTGAAGAATATTTTTCATGATTGAAAATGGACATGGATGGGTCACTAAGGATTAGGGAACAGTACATTATCACTGTGAATGCTCAGATACTAATGGCTATGGTCTGGTCCTGAGGAGTAATTTTCAGGTCTGTAGGAAATATACACAAATATATTTAAGGTAGTGAGACTATGTGTCAAAGAGATTTAGTCTGATGATGTTCTAAAGTTAAAAAACAACAATTGTGCTGGGTGAGATGACTAGCACCTTCAATCATGGCACTT
The DNA here is from genome assembly GCA_019843855.1 of Hylomyscus alleni. Taxonomy (NCBI): domain Eukaryota; kingdom Metazoa; phylum Chordata; class Mammalia; order Rodentia; family Muridae; genus Hylomyscus; species Hylomyscus alleni. Next base: position 17,351 of record JADRCC010524204.1, read on the forward strand.
GGAAGGCAAAGGCAGGCAGATCTCTGTCTACACAGTGAGTTCCAGGACAGCCAAGAATACAAAGTGAAACCCTGTCTCTGAAAAACCAAAACCCTAACCAACAAAAAATCTCACAATAAAAAAACAAAATCCTGCTATTAGCATATTTATAAATATATTAATTATTAATATATTAATTTAGTAATTGTTATGACTATTAATGATTACTAAAAATATATATATTTAAAACTATCAAACTGTGTAACTCATGACTACAAGTAGAAAAATCTTTTCATTTTTGTTTTTCAAGACAGGGTTTTTCTGTGTAGCCCTGACTGTCCCAGAATTTTATATAGTCCAGGCTGGCCTTGAACTCAGAGATCCATCTGCCTCTGCCTTCTGGATGCTGGGATTAAAGGCATGAGGCACCCTCCACTTATTCTGTTAAAATTATTCAAGTGAGAGAAAAAAACAGCTATTCTGAACTGCTCAGAACAATCAACTATGAAGAAAACTACTCCTAAAATAAAATTTTCATTGATATCTAGAAAAACACCCAAAAAAACCCACAAATATAGACAGATATACTTTCATGTATCATTTTTTGGCCTTTTGGTTAAGATCAACTGTCTATTTCTTGGGTTAAAAATAATGTAATGTTTAGGATGACCTGGGCAGGTTAGTAACTCCAGCAGGTCCAACTGTCAGAGGAGGCTTATAAAACTCCTAGTCTTCAGACAAAGAACATGAACTCGCCCTGATGTGGGTACTCTAAAGTACAGTACGTGTTACCCAACTCACATTTTGGGCTTTCCTGATGCTGTCATCTCCGTATTCTGAGTTCTGAAAAGCCATGAGGATATATCTGTTTAACAAGCCGTCTATTGATAACTCCTGAAGAGTTTTGTTTGAAAAAATGCCATACCATTGAAGAAAATTTCCCAATAGCTAAAAAAAAAACCAAAAAAATTTACAGGCAATATCAAGTAATTATTAAGTACAAAGTAAAATAGTTATATAGTAACTAACAAATGTAGTACGATGGATGGATGCCATGTATTAGTAAACACTTCTGAACTATCTGAATATTTTCTACAATAAAAGCTACTCATGCTCAATGTGTATAAAATGAAAGATGTCATGAAATGAAGCCTCATCCCACCCCACCATAGCACTGTCTAGTTGCCACTCATTTCTCAATGTAGCAAATGGCAGCACTCTGCAGCCAACTACTCAGGCCAGAAGCACAGAGGTCATCGTGATCTCTGTCTACTCTGACTCCACCTCCACCCACCCTGTGCTTTGCAGCACTCCCAGAGTTCCTGCACTGACTGCCAGAAGTGTACTGCAGTGCCTTTTCCCCAGCAGAGTTCCCAACAGAAAAAAGCCTAGACATGATTTGAGTATCTCCACTCAATTTTCTTAAGGACAATACAACCTAGTCCCCTTTAAAAGAAAAATCATTACACACATAGAGGCTTGAGGGTATGCAGAGTCAATTTGTTAAAAAGAGCTGCTATTCAAAGGCAGTCTGGCCTGAACTAGATTCCCGACTTGTATTACCAATGGAATGATACTGCAGGTCAGACTGTGCCTCCCCGACCTATATACAATGAAAACAGTGATAGTGTCTACTTGACAGAGTCATTCTGAGGTCTCAATATAAAGGGTGTGGCACAATAGAGAGATAGCAAAAAAAGTTCCAATTTTCATTATCACCATCCTCAACCTACTTTAACTCATTAGTTCTATAGAGCATACAGTCATCTTCAAAGTGGCTACTTGTTTAAACCCTTTCCATGCTAAAAGTTACCCATGACTCTCATGTCTACACTCAGGTAACTTTCAACTAGGATAAAGCAATTCAAAGCAGAAAGGATTGTCTTCGCAACAAACATTGCTGGAACAATGTTTGGAACAAGAGGAATTTCATCCAGGCCTTACATCGAAAATAAAAATGCATTTTTGTTTAATTATATTTTGTGGATATGGATGTTCTGCCTACATACATGTCTGTGCACTATGTGTGTGTTGCCCAAGGAGGCCAGATTGGATTCCCTAGACCAGGAATTCCAGGCAGCTATGAATGTCCCTGCAGATGCCTAGTTCCTCAGCGCTCTTAACCCCAGAGCCATGTCTTTAGCCCCTAAAGTTAAAAGGTAACACATAATACAGCTAAATGCAAACCTAACCCTTCTAGGTACAGGAGAAAACTTCATGGTTCTCCATTAGGAAGTGGGCTAAAACTACAAAGGGGACAAATGTACTTTATAAAATGCACAGAACTGGAGTGAACATGTGTAAATTACCACAGAGGAGAGATGCAGACACAACCTCATAGCTTCCTCTAACCTTTAGGGTAAAGGCAAGCTTGCCTCAGGACTCAACTGCTTCCCTAGCTCTGGCCACCTGCGCTTGTCCCCATCTTCATCCAAGCCCGCTCTCCTTTACCTGGAGTCTACTTAACTCCCTGTGTTACACTCTCAGGATCACTTCCTGGGGAAGGAGAGAATCCCCTACTGCAACTCGAGAGCTGCCCAC
>JADRCC010524206.1:0-19749 GCA_019843855.1 Hylomyscus alleni
GTGTGTGTGTGTGTGTGTGTGTGTGTGTGTGCGTGCTTCCTTTGTTTTTGCTAGTACGGAATTATTTATTTCTTGTGGGTTTTTTAGATGTAATTATCCTCCTTAGGTTTGAATTTTCCTTCTATTTTCTATAGGACTGCATTTGTGGATAGATATTGTTTAAATATTGATTTGTCTTAAAATATCTTCTTTTTTCCACCTATGGTGATTGAGAGTTTTGCTGGATATAGTAGACTAGTTGGCATCTGTGGTTCTTTACAAGATGCAAAATATCTGCCCAGTCCCTTCTAGCTTTTAGAGTCTCTGCTGAGACATCAGGTATAGTTCTGATAGGTCTGCCTTTGTGTGTTACCTTTGCTACTTTTAATGTTGTTTCTTTGTGTTTTGATTGTTATATGTTGGAAAGATTTTCTACTCTAATTCTATAAGTTTCTTGTGTGTTTATATGCATCTCTTTCTTTGGGTTGGGATAGTTTTTTTCTTTGATTTTTGTTGCAGTTATTTTCTGGTCTTAAGAGTTATGAGTCCTGCCTACTATTCTTATTATTCTTAGGTTAGGTCTTTTCATGGTATCCCAGATTTCATGGATGTTTTGTGTCAGGAATTTTTTACATTTAACATTACATTATCTTTGACCAATATATCATTTATGTATCCTCTATTCTATCTTTTACACCTGAGATTCTCTCTTCTGTCTCCTGTATTCTCTTAGTGATATATCTGATGATCCTGTTCTCTTCCCTAGCTTTTCCATCTCCAGGATTCCCTCAGTTTGTGTTTTCCTTACTGCTTCTATTTCCATTTTCAGGTCTTGCACAGCTTTATTTTAAATTGTATTTTGCTATACATCTTTAAGGGGTTATTTATTTTTTATTTAGAGACCTTTACCTGTTTGATTGTATTTTCCATTCTCTTTTTTTATTGGATATTTTCTTTATTTACATTTCAAATGTTATCCCCTTTCCCAGCTCCCCTTCCCTAAAAGACCCCTATGCCATCCCCACTGACCCTACTTCTATGAGAGTATTCTCCCACCCACCCACCCATTCACTGACCCTGCTTCTATGAGAGTATTCTCCCACCCATCCACCCATTCATGCCTCACTGTCCTTGCTTTCCCTACACTGGGGCAACAAGCCTTCCCAGGACCAAGGGCCTCTTCTCCCATTGGTGATGGACAAGACCATTCTTTGCTTCATGTGCAGCTGGAGCCATGGGTGTCTCCATGTGTACTCCTTGATTGGTGGTTTAGTCCCTGGGAGCTTTAGGGGTCTGACTGGTTGATATTGTTGTTTTCCTACAGAGTTACAAACCCTTTCAGCTCCTTCAGTCCTTTCTCTAACTCCTCCATTGGTTGGCTGCAAGTATCTGCCTCTGTATCTCTCAGGCTCTGGCAGAGTCACTCAGGGGACAACTATATCAGGCTCCTGACAGCATGCACTTCTTAGCATCCACAACAATGTCTGTGTTTGGTGATGATATATGGAATGGATCTCCAGGTGGGACAGTCTCTAGATGGCCTTTCCTTTAGTCTTTGATCTATACTTTGTCTCCATATTTGCTCCCATAATTATTTTGTTCCCCCTTCTAAGAAGGACTAAAGCACCCTCTCTTTGGTGTTCCTTCTCCTTGAGCTTTATGTGGTCTGTGAATTGTATCTTGGGTATTTTGAGCTTTTGGGCTAATATCCACTTATTAGTGAGTACATACCATATGTGTTCTTTTGTGATTGGGTTACTGTCTTAGTCAGGGTTTCTATTCCTGCACAAACATCACGACCAAGAAACAAGTTGGGGAGGTAAAGGTTTATTCAGCTTATACTTCCACATGGCTGTCGATCACCAGAGGAAGTTAGGACTGGAACTCAAGCAGGTCAGGAAGCAGGAGCTGATGCAGAGGCCATGGAGAGATGTTTCTTACTGGCTTGCTTCTCCTGGCTTGCTCAGCCTGCTCTCTTATATAACCCAAGACTTCCAGCCCAGGGATGACACCACCCACAAGGGGCCCCACCCCCCCATCACCAATTGAGAAAATGCTCCACAGCTGGATCCCATAGAGGCACTTCCCCAATTGAAGCTCCCTTCTGTGATAACTCCAGCCTGTGTCAAGTTGACACACAAAACCAGCCAGTACAGTTACCTCTCTCAGGATGATATTTTCTACTTCCATCAATTTGCCTAAGAATTTCACAAATTTATTGTTTTTAATAGCTGAGTAGTAATCCATTGTTTAAATATACCACATTTCCTGTATCCACTTCTCTATTGAAGGACATCTGGGTTCTTTCCAGGATCTGGCTAGTATAAGTAAGGCTACTATTCACATAATGGAGCAGAAGTCCTTGTTATATGGTGAAGCATCTTTTGGGTATATGTAGAGCTGAGTCCACAGGTAGCACTATGTTCAATTTTCTGAGAAGTCACCAGACTGATTTCCAGAGTGGTTGTACCAGCTTGCAATTCCACCCACAGTGGAAGAGTATTCCTCTTTCTGCACATTCTAGTCAGCACCCGAGTTTTTGATCTTAGCCATTCTGACTGGTGTGAGGTGGAATCTCAGGGTTGTTTTGATTTGCATTTCCCTGATGACTAAGGATGTTAAACATTTCTTCAGGTGCTTCTCAGCCATTTGATACTCCTCAGTTGAAAATTTTTGTTTAGCTCTGTACTCCATTTCTAATAGGGTAATATGATTCTCTAACTTCTTGAATTATTTGTATATGTTGGATATTAGCCCTCTATCAGATATAGGATTGGTGAAGATCTTTTCCAAATGTGTTGATATGACTCTCCTCCAGCTAAGAGTTGGTTCTTTCAGACCTTACCTTGCCACAAATAGTCACGCCTCTCTTTAAGCTCCTGCAAATAGCCACACCTCCCTCTAACCTCCTGCTAATAGCCATGCCTCTCTCCAAGTTCCTGTTATGCCAGAAGTCCCGCCTCCAGAGACTGAAGATGAAGATGCTGATTGGGCCACAAGATGCTGACGGACTGGGGGAGGGGTTTTCTGCCTATCTGCTTGTAACAAAGACATAGTTGAATAATGATGGAGGACTGAAAACACACCATGCCTTGGTCTCAATTTTTAATGCTCTGTAGCCATCCACTTACCTTCACTACAGGTTCCTATTCCTCTCCCAGAGAACCTGTTCATATTTAGCTGTAAGCAGCAACATGTTGGCTGCCGTTTTGTCCTGTTAGCACTATCCTTTGCCTTACAGAAGCTTTGCAATTTTATGAAGTTCCATTTATCTATTGTTGATTTTAGAGCATAAGCCATTAATATTCTGTTCAGGAAATTTTCCCCTGTGCCCATGTGTTCCAAGCTCTCCCCCACTTTCTCCTCTATGAGGTTCAGTGTATCTGGTTTTATGTGGAGGTCCTTGATCCACTTGAACTTGAGCTTTCTAGAAGGAGATAAGAATGGACTGATTGATTTGAATTTTTCTTTTTTTTTATTAGATATTTTCTTTATTTACATTTCAAATGATATCTCCTTTCCTGGTTATCCCTCTGAAAAATAAAACAAAAACTAAGAAGGAAAAATCTGGTTCAAATACTTGTGTAAAACTAAGATTTAAACCCTCAGACAGTCTCAGAGCAAAGCAGAATACAATGGAGCAGATAAGTCTCTTAGACTCACTGTAGTAGGTGCTATTATTGCCAGGCTTTGGTCTGTTTCCATGTCATTTCATTTATGAAAGAACTCATGTATAAAACAGAAAAGTTGTTAATTGAATACTATAAAATCAGATTAGCTGTGTAATAGATTAAAAATCAGAACTATATGGTAACTTGTATGGCAAGTGCGATCCACCATTGCTACAAAATAAAGGCATACTGTGAGATTATTTACTAGTCATCAGTAATTCCATAACTTTTGAATTTACCCCAATCATCCTTCTAAATATTTGGAAAAATGATTTCTGAGTATTTTAGGTTGATTTAAAAGTTGACAAACATTGATTAAACATTCTAACTTTGGTCACAAAAGGATTTGTTTTGGGAACTGATCGTGCTTGTGCTCCAAAAAGTCCCCACATAGCAAGCATTATATCACTGTTACAGTTTTTTTCTTTTTTGCTGCTACACTAACTATCCTAATGAGGCTGGAGAACAGGACCCTGCACATGTCGAAGCAGAGTCCTTCCTTACTCACTACCCCTGGATTGTCCTTACTATCAGAGAGCAGGAGAATATATATGGAAAAAATTCAGTGTCACATTTGTTCCATAGCAGACATTTGTGCCAGGCCTGATGAAGCTGAATATACTTAATAAGGTTAATTTTTTTTTCTTTTTTTGAACTGAATTTTATTATCTTAGTTCTTTTATGGTGAACATATAAAATAACAGGTTTAACTATGACATTTAAGATTCATGCACATCATTGTAAACTCTTATGCCCTCTTGGCTACCCTTCCTGCCATCCTCCGTTTCTCTTGCTCACTTCTCCCCTTCTAGTGAGTAATTTTCCTCCTATACCATGTGTTTCATTCAGATGAAACTGTCTATAAAGAAATATGATATATATACAAGTAATATTGTACAGACTTACAGGTTGTAATTATATATTTAGATGCAAAGTTCTGTGATTCACTGAAGAATGATACCCCAGACTCAAATAGTATGCAAAGGCAAAGAGTGATTCACTCTGTAGAACTCCAGTGTCTGTGCATCTGTGAGTGTATGTGGGGTGGGGTGGGGTGAGGGTTGTCTACAATTTACCACGATGGAGATGCCCAGGTGAGCTCACAGGCCCAAGTTAAACCACATTAACTGATTTACAGGGGAATTAGAGCCAGGGGTAGGTGACCTTTATCTTGATTTGTTGGGTAGTTCTCTAGGGGTATGAGTGTCGTTGGGATTGGCTAGGACTCTGGGGACATCTCTAAACCATTGCCAGCTGGCCTGGAAGCTGTTGCTGACTCACAGTTCTTGCCTCAGGCCAGGTGGCGGGGCAGCTTCTGATGGCGGGGCAGCTACTGATTGGCCTGTGGTTTTTCCAATAAATGACTTACCCAGACTTGCCCAGTTCTGGAAAACAGAAATTTAAGCCTAATCTCCTGAACTGCCAGTTTGAAACTTGTCATGGAGTCAGTGTGTCTCAGTCCTCTATAGTAACACACACACACACACACACACACACACACACACACACATCAATAATTAATAATGATAAAAGTAGCCATGAAATTTGAAAGACAGCAAAAAGACATGTATGAGAGGGTTTGTGGGAAAGAATGGGTGAAATAAAAAAATTAAAAGAAATGATATTTTTAAAAAAGAGATGTGAGGTTTGTACTATGGTTAATTTTTCCATGAATAAATCAATTGAACCAACTTTGAGTTTTCAAAACAAGTACTAAAACAGAATTGACATTATCTTGGAAAGGAACTAACTGTTCAAATGTAGACAATATACTTTAAAACAATTTTCATATTTACCTAATGCAAGCAGAAGCTCCAATTTTCACTTAACAAGCATTGCATTGAAGTCTTACAAAGTCATATCTTCTTTTCCTTTTATTGAAAATAGATAGTGATGAAGTGCTCTGACTGATAGACTCAGATGAGATTGCCATTTTCTCTCTAGTGACTGTCTAAGGAGGGACCAGCAAGGAGGCACAGGCCACAGACATAGCAGAGCAATTGGAACCTGAATCTTCCTGCCTCCATTTGCACCCAGGAGGTGGGGCTGTTCCACAACCCTCTGTGTACAGGTCTTGCCAGGAGAGAGCTGATCTCCCAGGAGTGCTGATACAGGCTTATAGACCCACAGGAGGAACAAACTCTTGCCAGAGACAGCAAGAAAATCTAACACCAGGGATTAACAGATGGTAAAAGGCAAATGCAAGAAACTTACCAACAGAAACCAAAACTACTTGACATCATCAGAACCCAGTACTCCCAACACAGTAAGTCCTGGATACCCCAACACACTGCAAAAACAAGATTTGTATTTAAAATCATATTTCATGATGCTGATACAGGATGTTAAGAAGGACATATATAACTCCCTTAAATAAATACAGGAGAAAACAGGTAAACAGATACAAGTCCTAAAAGAGGAAAAACAAAAAACCCTTAAAGAATTACAGAAGAACACAAGTAAACAAGTAGAAGTCATTAAAGAGGAAACACAAAAATGACTTAAAGAATTAGAAGAAAACACAACCAAACCTGTGAAGGAATTGAAAAAATCAAGAATCTAAACATCGAAGTAGAAATAATTAAAAAATCACAAACAGAGACAACTCTGAAGATAGAAAACCTAGGAAAGAAATCAGGAGTCATAGATGCAAGCATCACCAACAGAATACAACAGATAGAAGAGAGAATCTCAGGTACAGAAGATATTATAGAAAATATTGACACAACAGTCAAAGAAAACACAAAATGCAAAAAGTTCCAAACCTAAAACGTCCAGGAAATCCAGGACACAATGAGAAGACCAAACCTAAGAATAATAGATATAGAAAAAAAATGAAGACTCCCAACTTAAAGGGCCAGTAAATATCTTCAACAAAATTATAGTAAAAGATGTTAGAACTTCCCTACAAGAAGCCTACAGATCTCCAAATGGTTTGAACCAGAAAAGAAATTCCTCCTGCCACATAATAATCAAAACACCAAATGCACAAAACAAAGAAAGAATATTAAAAGCAGTGAGAGAAAATGGTCAAGTAACAAATAAAGGCAGACCTATCAGAATTACAACAGACTTCTTGACAGAAAGTATAAAGCAAAAAGATTCTGGGCTGATGTCATACAGACCCTAAGAGAACACAAATGCTAGCCCAGGCTACTATACCCAGCAAAACTCTCAATTACTATAAATGAAGAAACCAAGGTATTCCATGATAAAACCAAATTTACATAATATCTTTCCACAAATCTAGCCCTTCAAAGGATAATAGATGGAAAACTTCAACACAAGGAGGGAAAATACACCCTGGAAAAGAAGAAATTAATCTTCCAACAAAAGTGAAAGAAGATAACCACATGAATAGAATTCCAATTCTAACAACAAAAATAACAGGAAGCAACAATTACTTTTCCTTAATATCTATTAATAGCAATGGACTCAATTCCACAATAAAAAAATGTAGACTATCAGACTGGGTATGTAAACAGGACCCAACATTTTGCTGCATACAGGAAACTCACCTCAGTGACAAAGACAGACTCTATCTCAGAATAAAGGGTTGGAAAACAATTTTCCAAGTAAATGGTCCCAAGAAACAATGTGGAGTAGCCATTCTAATATCGAAGAAAGGTGACTTTCAACCAAAAGTGATCAAAAAAGATAAGGAGGAACACTTCATATTCATCAAAGGTAAAATATACCAAAATGAACTCTCCATGGTGAACATTTATGCTGCAAATGAAAGGGCATCCACATTGATATAAGAAACTTTACTAAAGCTCAAAGCACACACTACAACCTACACAGTAATAGAGGGAAACTTCAATACCCCACTCTCTGCTATGGACAGAATATGGAAACAGAAACTAAACAGACACAATGAAACTTACAGAAGTTATGAAACAAACGGAATTAACAGATATCTATAGAACATTTATCCTAAAACAAAAGGATATACCTTCTTCTCAGCACCTCATGGTACCTTCTCCAAAATTGACCATATAATCGACCACAAAACAGGCCTCAACAGATACAAAAAGATTGAAATAATTCCATGCATCCTATCAGATCATCACGGACTAAAACTGGTCCTCAATAACAACATAAACAATAGAAAGCCCACATACACATGGAAGCTTAACAACACTCTACTCAATGATAATTTGGTCAAGGAAGAAATAAAGAAAGAAATTAAAGACTTTTTAGACTTTAATGAAAATGAAGCCTCAACATACCAAATCTTATGGGACACAATGAAAGCAGTCCTAAGAGGAAAACTCATAGCTCTGAGTGCTTACAAAAAGAAACTGGAGAGAGTATACACTAGCAGTTTGACAGCAAATATGAAATCTCTAGAACATAAAGAAGCAAATTCACCTAAGAATAGTAGATGGCAGGAAATAATCAAACTCAGGGCTGAAATTAAACAAATGGAAGCAAAAAGAACTATACAAAGAATCAACCAAACCAGGAGCTGGTTCTTTGAGAAAATCAACAAAATAGATAAACCCTTAGCCAGACTAGCTAGAGGGCAGAGATAGTATCCTAATTAACAAAATCAGAAATGAAAAGGGAGCCATAACAATAGAAATTGAGGAAATCCAAAAAATCATGAGATCCTATTACAAAAGCCAATAGTCAACAAAACTGGAAAACTTGGATGAAATGGAGAATTTTCTAGACAGATACCATGTACCAAAGTTAAATAAAGATCAGATAATGATCTAAAGAATCCCATATCTCCTAAACAAATAGAAACAGTCATTAATAGTCTCCCAACCAAAAAAAGCCCAGGACCAGATGGGTTTAATACAGAGTTTTACCAGACCTTCAAAGAAGACTTATTACCAATACATCTCAAGTTGTTTCACAAAATACAAACAGAAGATACTCTACCTAATTTGTTCTATGAAACCACAATTTCTCTTATACCTAAACCACACAAAGACCCCAATAAAAAGAACTTCAGACCAATTTTTCTTATGAATGTTGATGCAAAAATACTCAGTAAAATTCTTGCAAACCAAATCCAAGAACACATCAAACGATAATCCATCATGATCAAGTAGGTATCATCCCAGGGATGGTTCAATAAATGGAAATCCATCAACATAATCCACTATTTAAACAAACTCAAAGAAAAAAAACCATATTATCATTTCATTAGATGCTGAGAAAGCATGTGAGAAAATCCAACACCCCTTCATGATAAAAGACTTGAAAAGATCAGGAATTCAAGGCTGATACTTAACATAGTAAAAGGATTATACAGCAAACCAGTAGCCAACATCAAACTAAATGGAGCAAAACTTAATGCAATCCCACTAAAACAGGGACTAGGCAAGGCTGTCTACTCTCTCCCTACCTCTATTCAATATTGTACTTGTGTTCTAGCCAGAGCAATTAGACAATAAAAGGAGTTCAAAGGAATACAAGTTAGAAAGGAAGAAGTCAAATATTATTATTTGCAAATGATATCATAGTATACTTGAGTGACCCCAAAAACTCCACCAGAAAATACCTAAACCTGATTAACAATTTCAGCAAAGTTGCTGGATATAAAATTAACTCAAGCAAATCAGTGGCCTTCCTCTACACAAAGGATAAACAGGTTGAGAAAGAAATTAGGGAAACAACACCCTTCACAATAGTCACAAATAATATAAAATATCTTGACATAACTGTAACTAAACAAGTGAAAGATCTGTATGACAAGAACTTCAAGTCTCTGAAGAAGTAAATCTAGTAAGACCTCAGATGGAAGATCACCCATGCTCATGGAATGGCAGGATTAAATGAATACTAAAAATGGCCATCTTGTCAAAAGTAATCTACAGATTCAATGCAATCCCCATCAAAACTCCAGCTCAATTCTTCACAGAGTTAGAAAGAGCAATTTGCAAATTCATCTGGAAAAACAAAAAATCCTAGGATAGCAAAAACTATTCTCAACAATAAAAGAAATTCTGGTGGAATCACCATCCCTAACCTCAAGCTGTACTACTGATTAATTGTGATAAAATAAAAAAACAAAAACAAAACTGCATGGTATGGGTACAGTGACAGGCAGGTAGATCAATGGAATAGAATTGAAGACCCAGAAATGAACCCACACACTTATGATCACTTGATCTTTTACAAAGGAGCTAAAACCATCCAGTGAGAAAAAAGACAGCATTTTCAACAAATGCTACTGGCTCAACTTCAGGTTAGCATGTAGAAGAATGCAAATAGATCCATTCTTATCTCCTGTACAAAGCTGAAGTCCAAGTAGATCAAAGACCTCCACATAAAGCCAAATACACTGAAATTAATAGAAAAGAAAGTGGGGGCAAATGGGAGGCAGAGGCAGGCAGATTTCTGAGTTCGAAGCCAGCCTGGTCTACAGAGTGAGTTCCAGGACATCCAGGAATAAACAGAGATACAGTTCTAAAAAAAGAAAAAAGAAAGAAAAGAAAAGAAAAAGGAAAAAGAAAAAGAAAAGAAAGTGGAGAAGAGCCTTGAGTACATGAGCACAGGGAAAAAATTTCCTGAACAGAACACCAATAGCTTATGCTCTAAGATCAAGAATTGACAAATGGGACCTTGTAAAATTACAAAGCTTTTGCAAAGGAAAGGACACTGTCAATAGGACAAAAAGGCAACCAATAGATTGGGAAAAGATCTTTACCAATCCTATATCTGATAGAAGGCTAATATCTAATATATACAAGGAACTCAAGAAGTTAGATTCCAGAGAACCAAATAACCCTATTAAAAAATGAGGTACAGAGCTAAACAAAGAATTCTCAACTGACGAATACTGAGTGGCTGAGAAGCTCCTAAAGAAATGTTCAACATCCTTAGTCATCAGGTAAAATGGAAATAAAAACAACCCTGAGATTCCACCTCACGATAGTCAATATGGCCAAGATAAAAAACTTAGGTGACAGTAGATGCTGGCAAGGTTGTAGAGAAAGAGGAACACTCCTTCATTGCTGGTCAGATTGCAAACTGATACAGCCACTCTGGAACCACTTTGGTGGTTCCTCTGGAAATTGGACATAGTACTACCAGATGACCCAGTTATACAATGCCTGGGCATATCCAGAAGATGCTCCAACATGCAGGAAGGACACATGCTCCACTAAGTTCATAACAGTCTTATTTATAGTAGCCAGAAATTGGAAAAAAACCAGATGTCCCTCAACAGAGAAATGGATATAGAAAATGTGTGCATTTACACAATGGAGTACTACTCAGCTATTAAAAACAATGAATTTATGAAATTCTTAGGGAAATGAATGGATCTGGAGGATATCATCCTGAGTGAAGTAACCAAATCACAAATACACACATGGTATGAACTCTCTGATAAGTGGATATTAGCCCAGAAGCTCAGAATACCCAAGATACAATTCACAAACCACAAGAAACTCAAGAAGAAGGAAGACCAAAGTGTGGAAACATCAATCCTACTTAGAAGGGGGAACAAAATACTCATGGAAGGAGTTGCAGAGACAAACTATGGAGCAGAGACTGAAGGAAGAACTATCCAGAGACTGTTCCACCTGGGAATCCTTCCCATATACAATCACCAATCTCAGACACTATTGTGGATGTCAGCAAGTGCTGACTGACAGGAGCCTGATACAGCTGTCTCCTGAAAGGCTCTGACAGTACCTGACTAATACAGAAGTAGAGACTCACAACCATTCATTGGACTGAACACAGGGTCCCCAATGAAGGAGCTAGAGAAAGGACCCAAGGAGATGAAGGATTTGCAGCCCCTTAGGACAAACTACAATATGAACTAACTAGTACCCTCAGAGCTCCCATGGACTAAACCACCAACCAAAGAGTACACATGGTGGGACTCATGGTTCCTGCTGCATACGTACAGCAGAAGATGGTCTAGTTGGTCATCTATGGGAGGAAAGGCCTGTGAAGTTTCTATTCTGCAGTGTAGGGGAATTCCAGCAGCAAGATGTGGGAGAGGGTAGGTTGGTGAGTAGGGGGAGGGGAAGGGAACAGGATTTTTTTGTTTTGAGGGGAAACCAGGAAAGTATATATCATTTGAAATGTAAATAAAGAAAATATTTAATAAAAAAAATACTCAGGTGCAATGTTGGTCAGGTTGTAGAGAAAGAACAATACTCCTTCATTGCTAGTTGGATTGCAAGCTGGTACAACCACTCTGGAAATCAGTTTGATGGTTCCTCAGAAAATTGGACATAGTAGTACCAGAGGACCCAGCAATACCACTCCCAGAAGATGCTCCAACATGTAATAAGGACACATGCTCCACTATATTCATAGCAGCCTTACTTATAATAGGCAGAAGCTAGTAAGAACCTAGATGTCTCTCAACAGACGAATGGATATAGAAAATGTGGTACATAAACACAATGGAGTTCTACTCAGTGATTAAAAACAATGAATTTATGAAATTCTTAGAGAAATGGATGGACCTGGAGAATATCATCCTGAGTGAAGTAATGCAATCACAAAAGAACACACATCGTATGTACTCTCTGATAAGTGACACTTAAATTCATAAAACACTTAACTTGTAGCCATAATGTATACTCACAGACATATAGGTGAATAAAAAAGAAACAAAAGTATATATGTAAAATAGAGTAAAAATAGTAAGATAAAATTTTAAAAAATGAAAAGCTCTGACATGACATTATGATACAAGAATCTCCCAGGAAGTCATTAATTTCATGTTCTGTTGGTCACCTACTGCTGATCATGCAGCCTACACTTAAGAGTTGTTTGCTTCCTCAGTTAAACTCCTTTGAAAGAAACTAAATTTTGTTTTGCAATTGATTATCAATTGGAGATCGCTTCTGAGTTAGGGATGGGGGAATGAATTCACTTCTTTTAGGTCTAGGGTTGCATGCAATTAAAAATCTCATAACATCGATTTGTATTTACTCAAAGACTACTGACAATTAAGCTATTTCATATACTTACTACCCATTTTTATATGCTCAATTCTAGACACATGTTTGTGAAATCTTTTTATATTATGTGAAGGTATGTTTCTGTATTTTTAGTTGTTAATTCTGTACAAGCAGAGAGCTCAATGTTGACAGTGTATTAGTATTGTCAGTTATATGGCCCATTATAAGCTTTTATTTGTAAATATTTGTCCTTCCATACTTGTTCAGACACTTGATGTTCAGGCAGCCCTTTATACCTAGAGACAATCTAGAATCAGACATCTCTATGTCTGAATCAGAATCTCTATGCTTAGAGACAATCTAGACAATCAGAGGTTGTCTCAATGCCAATTGGTTGTAATAACGAACTGGTGGCCAATCACTTGGATAGGAAGTAAAGGCTGAACTTTTGGGCACAGACAATGACCCAGGGGAAGAAAATAAATGTGGGAGAATTGGTAGATGGGACTACAAGCATGCATGGCTGAGAAGAGTGGCAGCATATAGGAACCTGAGGCCCAGAGCTCATAGCAATTGTTAGCCACCATAGTGGCCAAGGACTGAAAAAAAATTCTGAACCAGTAATGTATGTTTGCTGGCAATTCCCAGGGGACAGAGTTTAGAGAAACTTAGATACAGAAATAAATATTAAGTTTAAAATAAGTAAAAGAGAAATGGATAGAACTGTTTTTAAGCATGCATAGATGTTGAAAAAGGAAAAAAAAATCAAGTATAGATAGACATAGAAAGAAACATAAAATTTAAATAAGAAAGTGAAATCTCAGAAGTAAGGAGAGAGTTAATGATATTAATAAAGAAAATATTTTCTGCATTAAAACATGAAAAACTCTATGGCAGAGGGCATTGAGACCGCATATAGCTTTGTTTTAATTAACATGGAATTAATTACAATATGCTTGGTAATGATGGCAGTTTATGTCCTTTCTAAGAGAGATCAGAATAAAACAGACTTTGATATGGAAAGGACTGAGAAATGGAATGCTATGCTATAAGCAAGAAAACAAAAATTGGAGGATATTTTAAATCAGAATAGTTTTCTCAAGCTTGGTCAGAAAAATACAAAGTAAGCCTACTTTGCCACATAGTGATGAGATTGCAAGATGGCAAACTAAGCCCATTAGAAGACCAGTCCAGATTACACAAAGTCAAGAAGTCCTTTGAGGGGGCAGAGAGGATTATAGAAAAGACGGAAAAGAAGACTCAGGAAAAGACCTGGAGAGGACTGTCCAGTCAGTACTCTGGCAGCCCCATGTTTAATTCTCTTAGGCTTTATATAATTAACACTATCCTGGGAAACAAAGTCACAAGCCAGCATTATATTTGATATCTGTACCCATGCAGGAGGCCTCCCTACTCCTCCCTTTTCTTTCCTCCAAGATTAACAGAACATTCAGCACCTTGCCTTGAGCTTCAAGTCTATACCCTTATTCCATGAGAATATTTGCCAGGAAATCTGCCAGTAGACCCAGCCAGGCAGGCTGTCACAGAAGCAGGCAAAATGGCTTCCAACAATACAATTTTTTTCCCACTTCCAGTGAGAGAATGAACTCTAGATAAGGGAAATTCATAAGATTATGAAGAATTTGGGTGGTAGCCCATGGAAGTACTTGATAGAAAAAAATTTAAAGAAACAATGACAGCCTATGACATGCATTCAGATTACGTAAAACAGATACTTATGGAGTTGTTAGCTGTTGTACCAAAAGGGGGGGCCTGGTGTTGAAGTCTGGAGCTCTCTCTCTCCCTGGTGTTGAGGCTTGCAGCTGCACGGCGCATTAGTTAAAAAGGAGGCAATGTATAAATGAGATATTTTATTGTAGGAAGGAGAAAATAAGCTGGTCAAGTAGAGAGAAGGAAAGGAGAGGAAGGAAAGAGAGAAAAGAAAGAGAGAGAAAGAAAAGGAAGAAAGCAAGAGAAGAACAAAGAGCAGGAAAGAGTGGAGAGAGCAAGAGGAGAGCAGAGACAAGGAGCAAGAGAGCAAGAGAAAGAGGAGGGGCAAACCACTCCTTTTATTGTATGCCTCGTGGCATGCTTGCTTGGCTGTGCTGTGGTCAGATGACTGGGTATAGCGTTCAGCTAGAAGGTTGGGAGCTTGGGGCATTGTCTGCCTGATAGAGCACACATCTCCTGCAGGGGCAGCTGTGAGGAGTTGTGACTGTAACAGGATCAAAAGGCTCAGGAGTTATGGCTCCGCCTCCTGCAAGCAGAAATTGCCCACAGGGGCTTCAGGGCTCAAAGCCAAATACTTAACTGAGCCTAAGTTACCTGAGCAGACCACTGACCCACATTGCCCTACAGTTAACTGGGCCATAAATAATAGTATATTTCCAAAAGTTAGAAATTTTAATGTCAGCCATCTTGGAATCTGGGCCTCGACTACAGCAGCTGACGTGATGGAGAGAAAAGGCTTCAACTACGAAACAATGAAATCTGACTAGATTGATATTGTCAAGGCTCAGTTGCTAGGTCAATATGTTGACTTAAGAATGTAGATTATATTTAATGATGCTGTCTTAAAGCAATGTTGTAAGCACCTTTAACTGTTTAAGACAAGGCTGAACACCCAACTGGGAACATAATCTGAGTCATTTACAGAAATAACCTAGGGTCAAGATGAATCTTTCACTGATTTTTTTTTTAACAAAGATTAATTTCAGCTATAAGTAGAGCAATATCAGATCCAGATGGTATAGAAATTTTAATTGCATCTTTAGATTTTGAGAATGCTAATGCTGAATCCAAAAAGGATATTAGACCTTTAAAACCCAGATCTGAACCTACTTATTAAATTAAAATTCTTGTGGATATTGGACCTAATGATTATGATTCAGTTATGATTAGACACACAATTATAAAAGGTATGAAAGCTCATAAAGTCCAGTGCTTTGGCTGTGGAAGATCAGATCATTTTCTAAAGTACTGTAAACAGTTCTTAAGGATAAGTTTTTCTCTAATGATAATCCCTAAAGTAAGCTTTATGGGATATGTAAAAGATATGGAAGGAGAAGACACGGGGCTCATAAATATAGATCATCCAGAGATATACAAGTCAATTCCTTATTTCCATAAACTATCTAAGGGCTTTGCTTGGGCTCAACAAAAGACAATATGAGCCATTCATTCTATGTCAGCCAAGGAATGACTTTTCTAGTGAGAAAAAAAATGTCCAATAGGACTTACAGCAAGTTTTTAAATATCTCTCTCTCTCTTTCTGCTTTTAGCCTAAATGTTTGTGTTTATGGCCTCTACCTCCCCCACCTCTGAATACAGTCACATAGTCACATATTCTTTAGCCAATGACAGGTCCAACTTCCTCTTTCATGATAAGAACTTGCTCTACAGATTCTTGGAATCTTTATGTAAATGAAGCCATCCCAGCACCTCAGATATGAATTATGCACACTTACCCTGGATATCCCTACCCACACCCAAAGATATACTTAGCCTTTGGTGACCTTGAATAAAGTTGAGCTGTCTCACTGAAGTTGATCTTGAATGTCATTCTGTCAGTACTGATAGTCATCTGAATCCTGCTCCCTGCCTTTGCTCCCCTCACCATCATGAGCTACTGGCTGATGGTCTATGAGGAAGGGGAGACTCACAGGAAACAAAGTAAGGGAGGTTAGATTCGGGGGATCTCATTCTCTTCTTCTTTTACTCACATCAGTTCTTCTTTCTTCTATCTAGTGTTGGGAGGAAAAGAGGGAAATGGAATGAGAGGACAAAGAGTAAAGGATAAAGGAGGTGACAAAAAGGAGGATATAAAGCTGAAAGAAAAAGGTGAGTGGATTATTGTATTTATTTTTAGAGTAGACAATGAGTCTTAAATATTTTGGATTGTTATGGAATTTTTATGAATATGAAATTTAGCATATTTGTTACAACATACTGTATATATGATTTGACTCTTGTTTAAGGTATATGTGTATGTATATGTAAAACATTTAAAAATATAATGGAAAGTTCTAGTCCTATAAAAGCTACCACTGCAAATAGTTAAGTATAATTAGAAAATGTAAGTTAATAGTTGTTCACCTATAAATAACATTTTTGTAGTCATTTTAGGCAAAAGAATAGTTAATTACAGAAATAAGCTTTATTTAACTTCCTGGGTATGTTTTCAAAGTCAAGCAACAAATAAATAGCTAGAGACAAGCAACATTTCCTTATTTAGATAAACCTTAGTAGATAGTCCTCAAAGATTTGCAGATTATGGCATTTAAGATGTTTTAATAATAAAAGACTTTTTGACAGAGAAGCACATCAGCTTCTGGCAGCAGCCCCATTCTATTCTGAAGAAGGTGATGGGCCCTGAATAACCTCCACCGGGCATTTGCATGAATTGTAGGAAAGATGGCAGGCCATTTGGCAAATAAATAAAAACATAAATACATAAATAAATAAATACATAAATAAATAAATAAATAAATAAATAAATAAAAAGGGGCCCTTTACCTTGATTGCTGACAGGATGCTGTCCAATCTGTGGGCAAGCAACACATTGGGAAGAGGATTAAACCACTTTGCTGAGACAAGATAAAGCTTCCTGTTTTACAGATAAGTCTGTCAGATCTTCTGGGCTTAGGAGCTGATGATGAATGCCCCGATGACAGAGAGGAACCTTAGGTTCTTGTCCATGTACCCATCAGTCTCTCATTTCTCTACATTTGGAAGCTGGCTTCTCTGCTTACTCAGGTAAATTTTTCCTTCTCAGATCACTGATGTAGTTGAAGACTAAATAGCTCATTTCTCTGCATCCAACTTTCCTAGTGCCACCTTTTTTTTTTCCTATTTATCTGAAGAATAAGATGGGAATTTTGACTAGGATCATATGGGATTTGTAAATTGTTATTTTTCATATGGTCATTTTCTTTCTTATATTCATTAAATCATTTGCTTATTCACTTGACAGTGAAATTGAAGCCCCTTCCATTCTTTCCTCCAAGTCTCACCCTCCCAAAATCCTCCCCTATTAACCCCTTCCCTTCTACTCAGAACAGAGGAGGTACCACCCCACCCAGCAACATCAAACCATAGCAGGACTATGCGCATTGCCCACTAAGGCCCAACAAGGCAGTCTACATAGGGGAAGGGGATCCAATGAAATATCCCCTTTCTAGTTGTTAGGTGATCCAAATGAAGACTAAGCTCTAAGCTGCACATGTACTACAAATATGTAGGAGACTTAGATCCAGTCCTTGAATGCTCTTTGGTTGTTGGTTCAGTCCCTGTGAGCCCCCATGGGCCCAGGTTAGTTGACTCTGTAGGTCTTCTTGTAGTATCCTTGACTCCTCTGGCTTGCTTAATCCTTCCACATATTCTTCCACAAGATTCCTGAGTTCTCTATGATATTTGGATATAGGTCTCTTCATATGTTTGTATCTGGAGCTAGATGAAGTCTCTGAGAAGACAATTATTCTAGGTTTCTGTCTGCCTGCATAGCAGAGTGTCATTAATAGTGTCAGGGGTTGGATCTCTCCCATGGGATGGATCTCAAGTTAGGCCAGTCATTAGTTGGCCATTCCTTCAATCTCTAATCCATATTTATCCCTGTGTATCTTTTGGGTAGGTGGCTGTCCTCCACCCTCCACTGGAAGTCCCACATGGCTACAAGAGGGGGCCACTTTAATCTCTATATCCCCAGATGTTAGAAAGCTCAGCTAGGGTCATCCCCATAGACTCCCAGGAGCCTTCTCTGTTCCAGATCTCCAACTAGTCCCAGATATGACTCTTGCCACAATAATCTATTTACTTTCTCCCTCCCAACCTTCTCCCACCTCCTTCCCACAGAGTTTCCCTTCTCTACCCATCTCCAATGACTGACTGTTTTCTCTTGAGTGAGATTCACTCATCCTCCCTTGGGACTTCCTTACTACTTTGTTATTTTGGGTCTGTGGATTGTAGAATGGTTATCCTGTATTTTATGGCTACTATTCACTTATAAGTGATTTTATGCCATACATATCTTTCTGGGACTGGGTCATTCAGTGTGATATTTTCTAGTTCCATCCATTTTCCTGCAAATGCCATGATGTCTTATTTTAATAGATAAATAGTATTCTATTGTATAAATGTACCACATTTTCTTCATTTATTCTTCTGTTGATGGACATCTAGGTTGTTTCAAGCTTCTGGCTGTTACAAATGATGCTGCTATGAACATAATTAAGAAATTATCCTTACTGCAGAGTGAGACATTTTTTGGGATATGTGAGGAATGGTATAGCTGGATCTTGAGGTAGAACTATTCCCAGTGTTCTGGGAAACTGCCAAATTGATTTTTAGAGTGGTTATACAAGGTTGCCTCCATCAGCAATAGAGGAGTGTTCATGCTGTCACTTGAAGTTTTAAACTTAGCCATTGTGATGGGTATAAGGTGTCATCTTGGTCAATTTGATTTGGATTCCCCTAATGATTGAGGAGGTAGAACATTTCTTTCAATGCTTCTCAACAATTCAAGAGTTTTCTATTCAGCTCTATAAACCATTTTTTAAATTGGATTATTTGGCTTGTTGGTGTGTAATTTTTTTAGTTTTTATATATTTTGGATATTATTCCTCTGTCAGATGTTAGGGTTGGTGAAGATTTTGTTTTCCATTCATTAGGCTGCTGTTTTGTCCTATTGATAGTGTCCTTAGCCTCGCTGAAGCTTTTCCGTTTCATGAGGTTTTCATTTGTTAACTGATAATCTTAGTGCCTTAGCTATTGCTGTTTGGTTCAGTAATGTGTCTGCTATGCCATGAGCTCAAGGCAAGTCTAGCCTTTTTCTTCTACTAGATTTAGTATATCTGGTTTTTTGTTGAGGTCTTTGATCCACTTGGACTTTAGTATTATGCAGAGTGATAAGTATGAATCTATTTGTGTTCTTCTACATAAAGACATCCAGTTGGATCAGCAATGTTTGTTGAAAATGCTTTCTTTTTTCTGTTATATAGTTTTTGCTTCTTTGTCAAAAATCAAGTGTATAGTGGTATGTGGATTTACTTCTGGGTCTTAAGTTTGATTCCAATGAGCAACCTCTCTGTTTTTATGCCAATTCCATGCAGTTTTTATTACTATTGTTTAATAGTAAAGCTTGATATCACTGATGGTGATAGATCCAGTTCTTTTATTGAACAGATTTATTTTTGCTATCCTATTTTTTTCCAAAA
>JADRCC010524207.1:0-23150 GCA_019843855.1 Hylomyscus alleni
TGTCAAAAGTTGGTATTGGAGGCTCCAGAGCCTTGCACATGTCAGACAAACACCCTCCCTCTGAGCTACTTTTACTGCTTTTTATTTTTATTTTTTATTTTCATTTTAAGACAACATCTCATGATGTGTCTAAGACTGGCTTCCAACTCGTAATCTTCCTTGTTTCAAAAAAAAAAAAAAAAAAAAACAAGTGGTTCAGTGGTGGAATGCTTGGTTAGAATCCCCCAGTGAGGGGCTGGGGGAGTGGCTCAATGGTGGAATGCTTGGCTAGAATTTGCCATGGAGGAGTTGGGAACACAAATAGAGCTCTTGTCTAAACTCTCCCCGTGATGGGGACTGCATTGCATTTGCAAGACCCTGGGCTCTGCATAAACAAGCAAACAAGCTAGCACCATGTAAGGCTGTACTTACTGAGGATAAAATAACAACGTAAGTAAAACAGTGAGTATGGCGTCTTAAGATCCAGTGATGACCTTTGATGAATTTGGATGATGATGATGATGATGACGATGACGATGACGATGACGATGACGATGACGACGACGATGATGATGACAATGATGATGATGATGATGATGATGATGATGACGACGATGACGACGACTACGACGACGATGATGATGATGATGATGATGATGAATGGCAGCAGGTGGAGGAGGAAGGAAGAAGAAATCCTCTCCCTCTTCCTTCCTCCCTCCCCTCCTACCCTTGTCATTCACCTCCCATGTCTTCCCTAAGTTGCCATCTGCACAAGATCAGAACTGGAGGACTTCCTGAGTGAAGCTGTCTGCATGAAGGAATTTGACCACCCCAACGTCATGAGGCTCATTGGTAAGGGGGGGGAGGGAACATGTTCTCCCAGGCCCAGCCGAGAGAGAGAGAGAGAGAGAGAGAGAGAGAGAGAGAGAGAGAGAGAGAGAGAGAGAGAGAGAGAGAGAGAGAGAGACTCCTTCAGGATCAGCAAGCTCCCCTTTTCTTTTGTTCCCTCAACTTGGAATGCGACCTCTGACCCGTTCCCAGAAATAGCTGAGGGTCCCCAGGAGGGCTCCAGAAACATCCCTGGGAAATGGCCTCTCTGAAGTCTCATCCTTACCGTCTACCTCCCAAACAGTGTGGAGAGGAGATTAGATTTGACGGGGTGGGAAAAAGGGGGAGGCTGAGTCTGTCCGGGAGTGGAGTTGGGTTCCCCTCTTCTGCCTAGCCAGAATAACTGACCTTCCTGGGGGCGGGGCGGGGGGGCTCAGGCGTCTGTTTCCAGGGCTCTGACCGAGAGAGTTTCCCAGAACCTGTGGTCATCTTGCCTTTCATGAAACACGGAGACCTGCACAGTTTCCTCCTGTACTCCCGGCTCGGGGACCAGCCAATGGTGAGGGGCATTTCACTCTTCCAGTCCATGAGTATTCACTGAACACTTACCAGCTATGCAGGCACTGAGAAGGCAGGCTACAGCTGACCTCCAGCTTGCCCTCATGGGGCCTGTATGGCAGGGGTTGACGAGGCAATAAATAAGTTAGCAGAAATAAGCAAGAGCATTAAGTGCTGTGAAGGAAATGCAGGAGGGAAGAACGATAAGGCAGCCTTGGAATTAATTTGGGTGGAGGGAAGGCCTGACCGAAGAGGTGACCTTGAAGGAGACGCTGACTGGGGAGATACTGCAAGTTGCAAGCAGGAAACAAATCCTAATAAAGGCTTAGTAGGGACCAGGGTCTGAAACCCAGGAAGGGGGCCCCTGGCTTAGGTGGGTATCTAAGCCTAGAGCAATAGCCCAAATCAGAGAGGAGTAGGTTTTCTAGGACCCTGTAGCTATAGAAAAGGGTTGATATTCTCAAAGCCATGGAAAACCAGAGCAGATCCAGGCATACACACAGAGGGGAAGGAGACTCTTTTTTGACTCTGACCACTTCTTCTCCTGGCCTTGGCCCTCTAGTTCCTGCCCACTCAGATGCTAGTGAAGTTCATGGCCGACATTGCCAGTGGTATGGAGTACCTGAGTACCAAGAGATTCATACACCGGGACCTAGCTGCCAGGAATTGCATGTAAGTGGCAAGCCCCCTGGAAGCCCCTCCTCCTTTCTCAAAGAGCTTCCTTCCCTCAAGCCCCCCACGATGAAGGGGAAACTGGAGCCTGTCTCAAGGACCTCCAGACAATGTGAGAAAGGTGTGACAGTCACCTTCTTTTGTGACAGCGACAAAATACCCGAGGAAAACAAGTGAAGAATAAAGATTGACTTGGGCTCAGGGTTTCAGAGATCCCAGACCACGGTCACCTGGCTCCATCCAGGTGGGCTCCTGGGAAGGTGTGGCATTGTGACCGACAGAGTGGAGCAGGGTATCACTGCTTACCTCGTGGGAGCAGGAAAGCAGAGGAAGGCATAAGCCCATCAGAGAGGAGCCTCCCCAGGGCCCCACTTCCTCCAGCTGGACCCATCTCATACTAACTGCCCAGCTGTGAACTTGTCAAGGGATAGACAGCATCTCATTAGGCATCACCTGCTGGGGATTAAGCCTTCAAGGGACTGTCAACCTTTGTGGGGTGACACTTCATAATGAAATCACAAGAGAAGGCCAGCAAGGAGATGCTTAGGAAGGCTTTGGGAGAAGCCCTACACTGGGGTCTTTATTGTTGTTTTATTTGGGTGTACCCTGGGCGATTCGGATACTTGCAGTGTAGACCAAGCTGGCCTTGTACTCAGAGAGATCCTCCTACCTCTGTCTCCCGAGTGCTGGGGTAAAAGGTGTGCACTGCCACACCTAGCTTTTCTTGGACTTTTTAAAAGATATAGGTGCTGTCTATATGTACTTATGTTGTACTCGTGTAGTTATTATTTGTGCCTGTCCTAGTCTACACACACACACATTGTGTGAGGTTTTGTTTGGTTTCTTTGTTGTTGTTTTTCTGCTTTGTTTTGTCTGGTTTGGCTTGATTTTTTTTTTTTTTACTTATCTTTATTTTAATTTACGTGTATTGGTGTTTTGACTACATGTCTGCATTATGTATGAGCAGTGCCAAGGAGGCCAAAAGAGGGCACCAGAGTTAAAGGCAGTTGTGAGCTGCTGTGTGGGTGCTGGGAATCCAACCTGGGTCCTCTGCAAGAACAAGTTAGCTACTGAGCCATCTCTGCAGCCTCCAAAATTTGCTCTCTTTTGAGACAGGGTCTCACATAGCCCAGGCTGGCACTGAACTTACTATATAGTGAAAGATAATCGTCAACTGTGACCCTTCTTTCTCTGCCTCCCAAGTGCTGATATTACAGCTACACACCATCATTCCTGGCTTTTTGTTTGTTTGTTTGTTTGTTTCCAAGTTCATGTCCCAGAACCCCCAGCATTGGTTCACATTGGCCTCCTGTTACTCCAGCCCCAAAGAGATCCTATACTTCGGACCTCCCTGGGTACCCACACTCGAATGTGCATACCCAAAGGCAGACACACACATACACATAATTGAAATCATAAACATTTTTTAAATCCAAGCAAACAGAACAGGGACTCTGGAGTTTCGAAAGGATCTCGAGACTGATAAGAAGCCAAAGCGGAGGAAGCTTTTGGAAGCCCTTTTGTCCGGACCCATTTTAGCAGGAAGGAGAAGTAACACATTTGCCTCTTGGACTTGGGTGAGGGTTTAGGAGTCCGATTCCTCAGCAGGAGGTCAGGCAGGAGGCGGAGGTGCATCTGAGACCCAGCAGGCTTCCTGGTAGAGACAAGCCCTGTCCTAACCTTACTCCTTTCCCCAATCTCGGCAGGCTGAATGAGAACATGTCCGTGTGTGTGGCAGACTTCGGGCTCTCCAAGAAGATCTACAACGGGGATTACTACCGCCAAGGGCGCATTGCCAAGATGCCGGTCAAGTGGATTGCTATCGAGAGTTTGGCAGATCGAGTCTACACCAGCAAGAGTGACGTGGTATGTGTGCGCTGGCCAGGAGTGAGTAATCATGCCAGCATGGGTGACGAGGCCTGAGGAACTGCAGGGCTCACAGGGACCTGGGTGCGTCCTTGCCGAGGTGTCTGTGAAGCCAGGACATGTTTGGAGAATGTATGAATAATATGTGTTCATGGCTAGGACATCAATAGGCTCACAGCGGCACAGTGGCAATGTAAGTACTTTAAGTCGGGAAGCAGTGGTGACCAAGTGTGCCATAGGATGTGTTGTGTACAACAATGTGGGCATGAAGGGTGGTGACATGTGACATCATGCAAATGTATACACAGGTGTGCCTATCTCTGCATCCTCCAAAGTCAGTCACCGTGTGTGTGTGTGTGTGTGTGTGTGTGTGTGTGTGTGTGTGTATACCTGTGTCAAAATCTTTCTGTGCATACTGTGATACACCCATAGATGCCTCTGTCAACAAATATCTACATAAGTGTTGAGTGCTTGCCTTAGCTCTTATTGGAGGTGTCTTTGTGTAGAAGAGATCCTCTCACCCCGCTTCCTCTACTCTGACAGTGGTCCTTCGGCGTGACAATGTGGGAGATCGCCACTCGAGGCCAAACTCCCTATCCAGGGGTGGAGAACAGTGAGATTTACGACTACCTGCGTCAAGGAAATCGCCTGAAACAGCCTGTGGACTGTCTGGACGGCCTGTGAGGACCTTTAGAACTCTCCTTAACCCCACCTGAGAATTTAATCCAACTCTCAATTACACACACAGAGCCCCCAACGGCATCTCCAGTACTGGCTAAATGTGCATGGAACCCCTCAGAATATTAAGAAACTCATTTGCCCCTCACCAATGCTCTGAGCATGCCAGTGGGGTGGGAGTTTGCTACAGGAACCTTTTTCTGCTCTGCTGGTTGTCTGGAAGGCAAGCTAGGTGAACCCCTTCCCACCTCAGCCAGATATTTTGTTTGTTTGTTTGTTTGTTTGTTTGTTTGTTTTTGTTTTTTTTCGAGACAGGGTTTCTCTGTGTAGCCCTGGTTGTCCTGGAACTCACTCTGTAGACCAGGCTGGCCTCGAACTCAGAAATCCACCTGTCTCTGCCTCCTGAGTGCTAGGATTAAAGGCGTGTGCCACTACTGCCCAGCTCAGCGAGGTATTCTTAAGCAATGAACAATTGCGTACAACCTTCCTGGGTAGCCCTGGCCCTGGAACCCCTACCTCCCATAGCCCCTTACCTCCCATGTGCCTCAACACCCAGGGTCGTTTGCAGAACCCTCCACTCTCTCCACTCTGCTTCATTGACCTTCTCCAGACTCTTAGACCTCTGAGCTGCTAGCAGGAAACTTCAGGATATGCTTACCACCTTTGTGGCCTCACAGCCTGCAGAGAAAGGTGTGATATTTAGCACACGCTTTGAGGTTAAGAAGCCGATGTCGCTTGGGTCAGGTGGGGATTCGGATTCCCCCCCCTCATGCCCTCCCCGTGCTTCCTTTGGGCACTCCTAGAGCTGAAGAGGATGAGATTAATAGTTAATCTTTTACAGAACTCCCTGGAAGGCAATGATACAAGTGTTTGGCTTGTATTGACTCGTTTGATCCCTACCACAGTCCCAGGAAGTAGAGAGGCACCATGGTTATCCCCATTTTTGCTGATGAGAAAATTGAAGTCTTCAGGGAGAGCATATGATTTGCTGCTGTATGAGCCCCTACACTCCAAAATTGAATCATTTAAAGCCAGCATTTGTTTCATGGTGTCTGAAGATCAGCCTGAGTAGCCGAGTAGGGCGGTTCCGCCCCAGGTCTGTAACGAGGTTATCAAGGTAGCAGCTGGGGCGGCCTGTGAAGACTGAGGCTAGAAAACTGATTTCGAGGTGGTAAGCTCATTCTGGGGATGATGGCACACGCCTTTATTCCCAGCATTCCAGAGGCAGGGGCAGGCAGAGATCTCTTGAGTTCAAGATCAAACTCATCTACAGAGCAGGTTCCAGGGCGGCCACCAGGGCTATATGAAGAAACAAATGAACAAACAAATAAATAAACAAAAGGAACCTCTTCGTAGGGCGACTTGAGCATCCTCACGAGATGATCTGAGAGAATGTGCGAGAGGTAGCTGCACTGCCTTTTACGACCCTAGTCACATGTGTGCCATCTCTTCTGCTAAGCCAGAAGCAAATCCCTATACTCAGTGGGGAGGGGCCTTAGTCTCAGCTTTTGAACGGTGGAGTGTCAAAGAACGTAATGAAAATCATATGACTTCCAGTTCATTCCATAGGTGTGCCTCGCCCCCCTCAGGATGTGCTTGGTAAATGGCGGCAAGGCCAGGCCTTGGTACAAGAGTCTGTTCTGTGTGGCCACACTGGGAAGGCTCTGGCCTGGCAAACTCTCATTAAAAACCACCCAAGACCCAGAGAAGTTTTCTAAGATCCTTCCCAGTTCCTGAGCTCCTGAGCAATCCCCAAATCCCTGTAGACATCCCTAAGTTGCTGAGGTTCTCTCTTGTTCCTAGGTCTGAGGTGCTGTTGCTATAGACAGCTCTCATTCTCACCTGAATATCCTAAATCCTCCCCTTACCTTCTTCTAGTCCCTCTGAGCCCCTGCTCAGTCTGTCCCCTTCGCTTTCCCTCATTAGGTATGCCCTGATGTCCAGGTGCTGGGAGCTGAACCCTCGAGACCGGCCAAGCTTTGCAGAGCTTCGGGAAGACTTGGAGAACACATTGAAGGCTCTGCCCCCTGCTCAGGAGCCCGATGAAATCCTCTATGTCAACATGGATGAGGGCGGAGGCCACCTTGAACCCCGTGGTGCTGCCGGAGGAGCTGACCCCCCAACCCAGCCTGATCCTAAGGATTCCTGTAGCTGTCTCACTGCAGCGGACGTCCACTCGGCTGGACGCTATGTCCTTTGTCCTTCTACAGCCCCGGGACCCACTCTGTCTGCTGACAGAGGCTGCCCTGCACCTCCAGGGCAGGAGGACGGAGCCTGAGACAATCTCCCACCTGGGACACCCTCTCAGGACCCAAGCTAGGCACTGCCACTGGGGTGGGGGGAAGAGCTCACCCCCATTCTGCCACTCCAGGCCTTCTCCCCAGCTGCGGAATGGCCTTCCCTCCCTTCTCAGATTCAGTCCAGAAAGCCGTGCCCTGCTTTCCGTGCCTTATACACTCTATCCATAACAAGAAGGGTTGGGCTGCAGGCTCAAAGGGTCGTCTCACATCTTCCATCCCAGCGTTCTAGATTTTAAGGTTTGAGTTTAGAGTTCAGAGTTCTCAAAGATGGCGAGTCTTTGATTCTCTGGAACTGAGAAGCTTGTTCCTAGGTCTGAGGTGCTGTTGCTATAGACAGGCCCACCGGTGGTTCGAGACTCTGTGGCTCTAGAGTTTTCCGGTTCTATAATTCTTGGCAGTGTTCCCGTGGTTTTTAGGTTGCATGGCTCTGAGATTCCAGGATCTAAGGTTTAATGGTTCTAGACTTCATTTTTCTGGAACCCGGGATCCTGTCAGTGGAAGATTGTGGATTTTTAAATTCTAAAGATTCTAGGCTTGAAGGTTCTAAGGCATACTGTTTCTCCAATTCAACAGTTTAAGGCTCATGTTGGAATACTCCAGATCATAATGTTTCAGACTTTTATTTTTTTAATTTCTAAGATTCCAGTGATGATCAACTACAGTTCCTGAGGCCTTATGATCGTAGATTCTTTTATATAAAATCCTGTATCTTAAGGAAATATGATTCTAGACTCTGAAATTCAAAAGCTTTAAGAGTCTCCAGATGGAGTTTCTAAGCTATGATGTAATGATAATCTAAAATTTGGTCCAAGGTTCTAGGTTCCACATCATATGCTCCCAAGATTCCAGATTATTAAACTCTAAAACTCTTAACACTGGCCTGATCTTCGTCTCAGGCACTGTAAGAGGCTGTGGGTCCAAGACAATGGATCCTTGGCATCTAAGTCCTAAGAGGCTCACAGTTATGACTAACGAAACACCAAAGTTCTAACCACTCTAATGCTGGACACCTCTAGGTTCTATGCTGCTTTTTCCCTTTCTAGCACATAATTAAATGTCCAAGAATACATATGTCTAAAAATCTTAAACTAAGCACTATAACTTAAGAATCCAATGTTTTGAGTGTCTAAGATTCTAAAGGTTCACAAGTCTAAAGTATGAGGTACGATTCCAAGGATGGAAGCTTGTAGTCATCCTAAGCCCCTTCCCTCCTTAGGCACCTATGCTTCCTCCTCTCCTCGTGTGGGGTGCACCCCCACCTTAAGCCTGTGCAATGCATTGGGAATGCCTCCTTTCCTCCAAGGGATGGGTCATCTCCCCTCCTTTTGGGCCGTGTTGCCCCTTGAGCCAGTCCCTCGTGCCTGTTCTGAAGTGTGGACGCTGGTGCCTCCAGAGAGGCTCAGATCACATAAAACTTTTGTCAGTCACTATTCTGTCTCTTGTCTCCATTCAACTGTGACACGTCCCCTCTGTGAAAAGAAGGGCTCCCATGTGCAACTCTAATCCCAGCACCTGAGCAGCAAAAGGATGGAAAGTTAGTTGCAGGCCATCGTGGCTTACATAGAGGGACCCTAACCTCAATAAAAAGAATAAGAAGGGTTTGAGGGACACCTGGGAATGTTTTCATTAGTGATGGTAGACAGGAACCATGCACATAAACAATTATATACAACCGAGGAAAGTCAAACTCTCAGAAAGCCCCGAGGAATACGCCCTCTCTGTCCAGGGGTGGAGGGTGGGGGAGGGGGGAGGGGGGGCGGGGGAGAGAGAGAGAGAGAGAGAGAGAGAGAGAGAGAGAGAGAGAGAGAGAGAGAGAGAGAGAGAGAGAGAGACCCCACAGGTCTTAAACAATCCAAAGTAACAGCCATGTGAATTACTGCACATGCTTAGACAAACAAACCTAACAAACCTAGCCACAAATACAAAGGCCCAGTTCACACATAGTAACAGAAACACAATAAAGCCCACACTTGTGAATCTGCAAACATTAGCAGGCAGGTCCTCACCAGCCATAGGAAGAACCTTTAGTAACTGAGACACAGAACACCATTACGCACACTCAAGAATCCAACGTGGTGCGCATAATCCCAGCGCTTGAAAGGTGTAAGCAGAAAGATCAAGAAATCTCTGATTACATAGAGAGATCCAGGCCAGCCTGGGCGACATGAGACTGTCTTAATAAAGAAGAGAATAAATAAACATGTCCAGACCTATGCCCAGACTAGCACAACAGATTCTCACACAAGCAAACAAACATTCAGATTGTCGAAGAAAAATAGACCAGAACACCTCGATCCACAGATGCACAAAAGATCTGAGACTTCGCTTTTTCCAAGTCTGTGACTACTACAGATGTAAGAACCCTATGTGGCGCCCGGTCGCCCCCCGGTGGTGGCTCCTGAGGACCGGGTACAGTTCAATCCGGGCCACAAAGTTGTTTTTTTTTTTTTTTTTTTTTTTCAAAATACAAATCATTGTGGGCAGCTGGGAGGAGAGAGGAAGTCCGACGTGGGCGAGGGGCGGGGTGTCTGGACTGGAACCTCGGGCCCACGTGAGTGTCTGTCCCGCTGCAGAGTGGGTGCTGTGTGTCTAGGTTGCTGTGGTGTGAGCTTGTAGCGTGAACTCGAAGCTCAGCTTTGTCGCACGATGCTGCATGCTTGCGCCACACCTACGCTGCCGTTTGAAGTCTAATCCTGAATTGATGCTTTTGGCCTGTCACGCCTATTCATTTATTGTGGGATGTTTGCGTATATCTAAGTAGAGGGTGTTTGTGGCTTTTGGGGGGCGTTAAGGCTATAGTTGCCAGTGCACGTTTGCATTGTGCGCCTCGGTGTTGTTTCACTAAATTTTTGTCTTCTGAGCAAAGGGCGACAGGTGTATGGGCTAACGCCACCTGTCGTAATTACGTGTTCTCGTGTGCGAATTGATCAGTGTAGACACAGCCAAGGTTGAGGTTGAGCAACAACGCTTTAGAGGATTCGAGATGGAAAGCCGCGAACTTCTGCAGCTATGTCCGGAGCGGGAAGGCTCTATGGTCGCGCGCCGGAGTGGCTTGTCTAGCAACCATAGAGAAAGCACCCTGGGAGGATGTGCCATCAAAGGGAGGGGTGCGATTTACCACGCAACTTTTCTCCCGTGGTTAGCCTAGCCCCGCTTTCAACCTTTCAGCGCTCTCCAGAACCCATTTGTTGTTGTTGTTGTTGTTGATGTTGTTTCTCATAATGGCAACTGGGTTTCTAGCACACGACGAGTAACAGATCCACTTAAATTTCCCTTCCGTCCTGGACCCTGCCGTACGGAGAACTTTGCGAGGCAAGCCTCTCAAGAGCGGCCAATCTCGTTAGCCTTTCCTAAAGCGCTCAAGCTATGGCAGTGGTGAAATAGAACAGCAACTGCGATTGGCGGACAGGTTGTTTTGAAACCGCCCTAACGGCAAGGGGCGGGCTCTCGGTGAATTAATCTCCTTCCGGTTCCCGAGAGGCAACAGGAAAGACGGAGGGGGGGGGGGTTGGCCGAACTCTTCCCGCCGCCTTTGATTGGTCGTAGTGATTTTACCCGCTGGGCCTCCGCGAGGGGCGTGAGAGGAAGGCCAGTTAGAATGTCTTTTACAGAGAGTCTGAGGGAAGGACGGCTCGGAGAGACTGGGCAGCCATTGAGCTCTCATTGCTAATTGCGCCAAGTCGTTACTCCCTTTCCTTCATTTGACTGTACCGCGGCGGGCGCGCGGGCGCTACCCAATCAGTGCTTGCTCCGCCTCTTGCCTTTTCCCGCCCTCCGCTCAGGCCGCGACTTCAACGTAGGCTAACGCTTCCTCTTGGGCAGCTCCTGAGCCCTCTCACTACCGTTCTTTTGAAAGCCGCACTGTGATTGGCTTGGTCCTCGGGCCCGCGCGCGTTGCCCCATGCGCTGACCAATTGAGACCCGTTTTACATCGTACGGTACGGGCAAGGGGGAGGAGGCGGCGGCGGCGGCCATCTTGAGCCGCCGCCATTGGAGTGGCCCCCCCCTTTTCCCCCTTCGCCTCCTGACAGGCAAGGTTTAGGGGGGACAGAGCCCTGGGAGGCCGGGCCAGGCTCGGGGGCCGCCCCGGGGGCCCGGGCCATGGATGTGCGTCGCCTGAAGGTGAACGAACTTCGCGAGGAGCTGCAGCGCCGCGGCCTGGACACTCGCGGCCTGAAGGCCGAGCTTGCTGAGCGGTTGCTGGCGGCGCTAGAGGCCGAGGAGCCCGAAGACGAACGGGAGCTCGAGGCTGACGACGAACCGGGGTTACCTGGGCACAACAACGAGGAGGTCGAGACCGAGGGGGGCTCCGAGCTGGAGGGGACCGCGCAGCCACCGCCGCCCGGGCTGCAGCCGCACCCGGAGCCCGGCGGCTACTCGGGGCCGGACGGACATTGTGAGAGTGCGCGGGGCGGGGGACCGGGGAGCCTGGAGTCCGGGCCGAGGACGGGCTGTGGGACGCGGGAGCTCGACTCCGCAGAGATCCAGGAGATGGTCTGAGGATCCAGGGGTCCCGCTACCTGCCGTTGTAAAGGATCTGCGGCCAGGGCCTCGGGGCAGCCTGAGGGCGGATCCTGGCCTTCCGTGCAAGGATAAATCGTGTGGAGGGGGGACGGATTTTGTTTTAAGGCGACTAGGGTACGAGCGGGCGGGGAGGACTTTATATCCTGGGATTCGGAGACCGGAAACTGTTTTTGGGGTTCTGTTTTTGTGTTTTTGAGTTGGGAAAAGTCCGTAAGAACTAGACGTTTTAGGGAAAGGGGTGTCGGGGGAGGGGGGGCGTCTTGGAAAATGGGAGATTCTAGCCGAGCTTTGAGCTGACAGCTTGGATAGCCGTGTTAGTCCACCGTTTGAGCTGGATCTAAAAAGCCGGATTTCCAGGTAGGGGAAGAATGGCCAAGGGTGCAGGACTGGGAGAGTTTTAAGGATAGGAGATCTTTGATTTTCCTCACGGATAGGATACTGGGAGATCTGTTTAGTGCTGAGGGTGGGCCTGGCGCTTTGGTCCTACGGTGTCCAAGGCTGGGAAGAGTCTCCCAAAACATGGACTGAACGCGCCAGTGTCTGGCAGGTGACCTTTTAGGAGATAATGAAAGAACGGCAGATTTGGAAACCTACCCCTAATTCCTACTTTTCTTCGAGGTTACAGGGTCAACCTTGAGGGCAGGTACAACTTGTATGTTTGGTACTGGGAGATCTAGGCGATCTAGTTGGCTTCTAGAGATTTGGGATCATCTAAATGGTGACAAGAAAGGGCAGAATCTTTTGATGGACAAAGAAACTAGAGGGTCTAGAATCGCGAAGACTCAAAGGAGTACTCTGGTCTCTGCTGAATGGCCTTGCATTGTTAACTATGGATAGTTTTTGAAACGGGAGTTGTGGGGAATGAGTTGTTGGTAGCAAGTGCATGAGCTATGTGGTGGGCAGAGGACCCTTGCATCTGCCAGGGATCATGTAGCTGATCTAGCAGGTGTGGGGGAGGGAGTCGTGGAGGGGTATGAAAAAGAAACGGAACCTGTTGTTTTGGCTGGGGGCCTCATGATGAAGCAGAGGGAGTATTCCTTTCCAGGAGAGGGCTCCTGAGTCCCCAGAAATAGTTACTTGTGTGCCCAGGGAGATGGGGTGCTCAGGGGATATAGGGGAACTTGATCAGCCCAAAGTGTCTCCATAAGAGTTAGGATTGGCATCAAAGAGCAGTCCCTTGAGTAAAGGAGACCCTGGTATGAGAGGGAACGTGGAGCTAGACACTGTCGTATCCAAGACTTAGAGTGTTTTTCTGAGAAGAAGGCACTGTGGGACTTGGGACTAAACAGTAAAAAGAGGGGAAAATGAGTCCTCAAAAGAGACTTGGGATTGGCACCGGGTACTCACTTGTTCATAAGAAGCTGGATCCTGTGGACGGGCCACCCTAGATGGAGATGGTTGTAGAGGGTTAGGAATTACCCATGTGCTGGCAGGTCTTCCACAGACAATTCCCTGCTAAGAAGGGAGGAGTGGCCTGTGAATGTATCCAGAGCTGAGAAACCCTGGCAAGAAAGGCAGGGAAAGAGCAGAGAGGATGCTGCTCTTAACCTTGCTTCTAGCAGAAGGGTCTTGGGAAAGTGAGTTGGATGCTTCAGAACCAGCTGTAGACTCGGCAGACTTTTTGAATTAAGCAAATCATTCCCCTTCTGAGCCTGGTGTCCTTGTAAAATGGGAATGGTAAGACTGTCCTCCTAGAGTTGATAGCCATGAGATTGTGTGTCTAAAGGGCTTCATACCACGGTTGCCTGTCTTTAGGGGAATGTTGTAGAGAGTAGAAGAGGACCCCAGCTCATATCCTCCCTAGGCCAGCCTATCCCCTGTTAGGGGAAAGAGTGCAGGCTTTCTGGGGGAGACATTGTCCTGAGACTATAGGAGGAAAAATAGTTTGAAGATGCCTTGTGTTCCAGTTAAGGAGATCTCTGTCCCTTGACATCACCCCTTCAGGTTCCCTCTCTAGTACTTCCTTCATTCCTGGTAAACAGATAATGTATACAAAAAGCCACATGACTTCTTGCTTTCCTCCCTTTGGGCTGCACCTAGTTTGTGCCCAGATGTTTTGTCCTCTGAGAAAGAATCCAGTGAACAAGTGGCAGAATAGTCTCCTTCCCTGAGGTTCTGCCTCACTGCTCCTGGCACAGCTTCTAGCAGAGCTCTGGAGGTGCCCATCAGTATACCCCAGGGGCAGAGCTGCATGCTCTCCGTCCTAAGTTCATAACGTTCTCTCTTTGTTTCCGCTGTTGTTCTGCTTCTAAGCTTTTCACATGAGACGTTACTCTTCCCCAGGAATGTTCTCTGATCTCATCACTGAACCATTGACTGTGTATCCTTTGAGTTGAGGCTTATCTGTTCCTTACTGGATCTTTCTTAGCTCTGGTGCTTCACATACAGTCAATACATAATTTTATAGTGCAAGTGTCTGTCTCCCTAAACTGGATGCTTTAGTGGGACAAGTTTATACTCACCTGTATCCCAGGTGATGCATGTATGGCATGTATTCCATAAGTAGTTAGTATTGCTAGTACCCCTCTTTATCACTTCTGATCCAACAGAACACTTTTTCTAACCATTTCTAGCTCCAGCTATTTGGGAATCTATTCCTAGTAATCCTGGACGCTATTATGATTCTGAGGTTTGTACACTGCATTGCCTGTGCTGGTGATACATGCATGAGGCCCTAGATTTAATCTACATCAAAAGGCAGAGGCAGGCAGGAGGGTTTTAAGTCACAGATGAATGGGACTTTTCAGAGAGCTGGTTTGTGCTCCCAAGTTTTGAAGACTGGGCCCTGAAGTCTAAGCAATATATTTTAAAGTAGAGACTAGTGTTAACAGGTCAATGAAGTGCCTGGTGTATCCTTAGAGTAGCTTCCATTTCTCTTAAGTTTAGACTCCAGAGTCGAAGTTAATCTAAGGATGTTCTGCTTAGAGAGATCAAGCTGGACTTACTTCTTTGACTCTACTATCTTATTTTAGCTGTAGAACTTCTTCCTCTGTCTGTTAAATGTGTTCAGTTTCTGTAGAGCCCAGTTGTAGATCTGTTTGCAGGCTTTTGAGACACAGAGGACATAGCCTTAGGAAGCTGGGGGCACCTACTGCCTAAATAGGTTTCCATTTGAAGGTGGACTTCTGACAGTCTGTTTACCTGAATGAAGGCCGATGTCTTGGTTACAAGAGTACTTTCAAGTGCATTCATCTAACTGATTTCTTTTTTTAATCTTAAGATGTCATGGACAATATTACCAGACAGAACCAATTCTATGAGACACCTGTCATCAAGCAAGAAAATGAGTCAAGCTATGATAGGAGACCACTAGACATGGAGCCACAGCAGCAAGGATATCGCCCAGGTAGGAAGGCTCCCATGATTTCTTTTTTTCTTTCTTTTTTTTTTAATTTTTATATTTTATTTTATTTATTTTTGGTTTTTTTCGAGACAAGGTTTCTCTGTATAACCCTGGCTGTCCTGGGACTCACTCTGTAGACCAGGCTGGCCTCGAACTCAGATCCGCCTGCCTCTGCCTCCCAAGTGCTGGGATTAAAGGCGTGCACCACCACTGCTCGGCTCACGCTTTCTTTCTTGAAAAAAACAAAAACAAAAAACAGAATCTAAGTAAGACCTTGCAACTTTCTCTTGGGCAATTCTTCTGGCAAGTTCTCATTGAGTGAGAATTTTGACTTTCTGGCAAGGTTGGTTCGTTGTGTAGGTTGAGATTTAGGTTTTATTCTGTTTGGAGTTCAGGGTTTTATTTTTCTTCAGGTTTATTTTTGAGATAGCATCCTTACTAGGTTGTTCAAGTTAGCTTTAAACTCAAAAAGGAGCTGGGACTGACTTTGTACTCCTTCCTGGTCCTTCTGCCTCTGTTTCCCTCCCAGTTCTGTTTGGTTTTGAAGACAGTAACACAGTCTGGCTTTTGCTTATCTCTCTAGGTGTCAGTGCTAGCGCCCTGCAGAGTTTAAACCTGGGTGCTAATGCTTTAGCCTTAGACTCTTACAATGTGGGAGCCAAAAAGAGCTTTCTGAATCCAGTGCAGTGCTCCCTCTGTTCTGAAGAATATTGCTCCAGTAGACTACTCATTGGAAAAGGGTTCCTTAGCCAGATCCAGCTGGAAAATGCAGCCTATCTGTACTGCCTCTTAGGAGTTTATTGCTCATTAAAGGCTCAGAGAAGTGCAAGATTGTAAGAACCTCATACCGTATATTTAAAATTGGGATCTCTAAAATGTGCCTATATTATTGCAGAATAGCATTTTCTATGAGCAGGGAAACATACAGGTTCTCCCCTTCTTATGCGAGAGGGTGACTTGTTTGGTGGCAAAACTGAGGCTAAAACCCAAGAAACTGGCTAAGACCAATGTTCTTGATACATGAGCTTCATTTCTTGCCAGTAAATCTGATTGTTTAGGGGAACCTACTGTTGAAAATGGCTGAACCGCTGGGCGGTGGTGGTGCACGCCTTTAATCCCAGCACTTGGGAGACAGAGGGAGGCGGATTTCTGAGTTCGAGGCCAGCCTGGTCTACAGAGTGAGTTCCAGGACAGCCAAGGGCTACCCAGAGAAACCCTGTCTCGAAAAACCAAAAAAAGAAAAGAAAAGAAAATAGCTGAACCATAACTGTTACTGCTCCATTCCTGGTATGGCAGTATTTTTTAAAAGAAGTTGATTTCTTTTGAGGCAGGATCTCACTGTAGAGCCCAGCTGTTCTACATGTTGGGATGTTCCTGCTTGAGTCTCCAGATGCCTAGATTACTCATGTGCATCACCATTCCCAGCTCCAATGCCTTTGCTCGGGAATCTAGTTGATCCTATCTAATTCCATTCTGCTTCATCCACAGAGTAAAATCCCCTGCTGGGTTGGTTGGGTGTGTGTAGGGGTGTGGGGGTGTGTAGAGGAGAGGCTAGGGAAACTGTAGATTTATGTCAGACTCTGTCTTGTGAGGTTATTTGGCTGGTCATTGTTGTGGTTTTCTGAGCTGGTGCCCAGTACCAGTGGCTTCCTCTGTGTCTGGCCTGTGTTTAAGCCATGAAGTCAGCCATCAAAATAACTGAACCCAATCTCTGCCCTGGAAAACTGGGGAAATTGACTCAGGGATTGGGTCCATGTGCCAAAACTAGGGAGTAACTTGAAGCAAGTGCTGGGATGAGCAGATATGAGCAAGTTGCATTAGCACTAGGTGGAGATGGTGCCCTCTTAGTACCCACTCAGAAAGTAGGGCAGCATGAATCCATAGCTTGTTCTTTTTGGGTCTACTATTCATGGATCTGTCTGACTGGGGCTTTCTTGGGTCCCAGATGTTACCCACCAAGATGTTACCAAGATGTTACTTGTTCGATGTGGTGTAGTGAAGCGGGCTGCAAGAATCCTTCCCACTTGGCCCATTGGGCTTTGTAGAAAGTAACTGGTGACTGGAGCCGGTACTCTGCTGATTTCACTTCTTCCCTCCCTCTGTCAGAGAGAAGCTCAGTAAGAATGAGTCGTACAGGTTCTCTGGTGATGGAGGTCAGGGTAGGAGGCAGTTTAACTCTTGCTTCTCAGAGTTTACAGGATCTTTATAGTCTCTTAGGGCTCACTTCCTCTCAGTGTAGGTCAAGGTTACTGTCAGCATTCATGAGCCTTCAGAACATTAGCCAAAAACTGTTGTTGCACCTTTGGGTCATTTGAGGGATCTTGACTGTATTTAGTGTTGAAGGGCCCCATCTGAAAGAAGGGTGTTACCTGTCACCCACACAGCCTCATATTATTCTGGCCTCTTAGAGCTCAACCCTTCCCTGTAGTCACAAGCCTGCCAGCATCATTAGGAGTGAAGGAGTGAAGGGGTAGGAGAAGTAATAATCCAAGGGTTTTCCAATGTCTTGACCATCCTGATTCATCTGACAATAGAATTGAAGACAGAAATGAAGCAAGAAGCTCCCCCTAGCTTCCTCCCCCCTGAAGCCTCGCAGCTCAAGACAGACAGACCA
The DNA here is from genome assembly GCA_019843855.1 of Hylomyscus alleni. Lineage (NCBI taxonomy): Eukaryota > Metazoa > Chordata > Mammalia > Rodentia > Muridae > Hylomyscus > Hylomyscus alleni. Next base: position 17,363 of record JADRCC010524207.1, read on the forward strand.
CAATTCCAGAATCGAAAGAGGCCTTTTGAAGAGAATCGAGGCCGTGGGTACTTCGAGCACCGAGAGGATCGAAGGTGGGTACATGAGACAACAGTTCTCATTGAGTGAGAGCTCAGTGAGGAGGGCGGAGCCGTGTTCTCTCTTCCCTGGTGCTCCTTCCTTACTGGCTGTCAGATTGAACGCTCTTAAGCTTTGATCCTTCGTCCCCGTTCCTTCCTGCTTATTACCTGTAGAGCAAATGCCAGACCTTAGATTTTACTTTTAAGATGCCAGTCTGCATCTTCAGCCCTTTTCTTACTGCTTCTGGGCTATGAAGTGTCTGTTCTGATGGGTTGGTTTTGGGTGGGTTTTTTTTGTTTGTTTGTTTTGTTTTGTTTTGTTTTGTTTTGTTTTTCCTTTAAGACAAGGTCTTGCTATAATTCTAACTGACCTGAAACTTTCTATGTCTACCAGGCTAGCCTTCAACTCATAAAAATACTCTTGCTTCGGCCTCTTTTCCTGGCTAGTTCCTGACTCTTATTGGCCACTCTGTATCCCTTAATTTGAATGCTATTTCCTGACCTTCTTCCCCAGCACAACCCCTCCTGCCCACTCACCTCTCATCCAGTCAGCATTCATGAGGCGCACGCCTTCCCTGGTACTACTGAGGATAGAGAAGCACATTGGACAGTGGGCTGGCCTTCTGCTTTCCCACTATAGGGTTGGGGGTAGATTCTTCCCACAAGTAAATCACAAGTTCATAGACTGAGCAAGATGGATGTTTTGGGAGCTCACAAGGAGTGGCTGCTTCTTTGGCTATTTTCCTTAGGACAAGCTCTCCCCTTCCTTTCCCTGTGGGCCCTGCCCTACCCTTTCCTACTTCCCTCCTTTGACTCCTGTCTACGACCTTTTCCAGGCACGAAGTCTAAGAATAAGTAGTCCTCTGGTTCATTCACTGAGCATATTTAATCTACCTGGTGAAGTCTATCTCTAACTAGTTTATAACTCCTATTTAAGAGGCCTGGTTGTACCTCAGTGGTGGAGCCCTTGCTTAAGGGCATGTTAGGCTCTGGGTTCTACCTCTACCATGGCAGAAGAAAAGAAAGAATATGGCTCTCATGGGACAGTAACTGAAATTAGGACAAGGAGCCTATGTAAGATGGACTTGTTCTTCCTCCCACAAAGCAAAGGTCAGAAGCTACTTGCTGATGACGAACAGAGGAAGAACATCAGCTCCAATTTGGAACTGTCAGGGAAAGTTTGCTAGGATACACTTAAGATGACATCTTTAATTCCAACACTCAGGAGGCAAATCTCTGACTTCCAAGCCAGCCAAGGTTATGTTGAGAAAAAAAATAATAATAAAGACAGTAATCCTGGACCAATAGAACTGGAAGGGGACTTCCCTAAAGGGTTGCTCTAAAGAGTGTCAGTAACGTCCAAGGTGCGTGCCAGGTGTCGCGCTCAGCCTTTGTCTGTTACTTGTGTACAGCAGAAATCAATGAGTTAACAAAATGCTTTTTTTTTTTTTTTTTAAGTGATGTAGAAAGATACCTTGTTCATAATTAAGGACGCTTTAAAGAGAGCAAGAGGCTGAAAAAGTGGGTCATTTCGTATCCTTTCAGATACAGGATTTTAAGAAGCCTAGTACATGGGTACATTTTAGTTGCTGCAGTTTGTCCAGGCTCTTTCCCTTAATGTTCCAACTTGAGTTCTGTGGCCTCCCCTGAGCAATCACTCAGTGAGGGCAGCAGCTCACAGCGTGCAGAGAGTCTGGGTCAGATTGTTAGGCTGTGAGAGGAAGGTCTGAAAAGACTCCTCGAATGATTCTAGTGCCTTTCTTTAACAGAGTAGTGCCTGGTCCTTTTTATATGCTAAGAGTTAGTACTCACTGTCCTCGCAAGTATTTGGTAACCCCTGGGAAGAAATGGTGCTCCTGAAAGCTGTTGGGGGCCACTTGTAAATCTGTTTGTTACATGACTGGCTCTCTTTCCCACACAGGGGCCGTTCTCCTCAGCCTCCTGCTGAAGAGGATGAAGATGACTTTGATGACACCCTTGTTGCCATCGACACATGTGAGTGCTGACAGTGTCTATCTGATTCTGCCTTCTGACCTCCATCAGCTCTTCTTAGTGACATCTAGAGTGAGCCAGGGCACTGGTGTGGAGTTAGTTGTGGAGCCCTAGGCAAGCTGTTCTACTTCTCCTTGCTTCTTTACAAAGGGAAGTAATGCTGCCTTCCTACTTCCACATGTCCAGCAAGACTCCCAATACAAGGCTGCAAAAGGAATATGAAAATGTGTGCCACCCTGTGTGCACAGGGGGCTTGTCTCTATTCATGGGAATCTGAGTGCTCCTGGGAGAAACTTAACTCTTTGACAACTGACTCGCCAATTTCCATTAGCTGCTCACGTTCCTAGTGAAACCAATGCCACTTTGTCCTTTGAGACACTGGCCTGTTATCTGTTCTCCAGTGCATGAGTGACTTTGCCTTGACTGTACATCTAACCACTCAGGAATTATTATGGAGGACCTCGACTACTGAAGTCAGTCTATGTGATAGAGTCATTGAGTCTGTTTTCACATATACCCAGAAGCCTACTTTGGCTCTTAAAAACGGTGTATATGCCGGGCAGTGGTGGCGCACGCCTTTAATCCCAGCACTTGGGAGGCAGAGGCAGGCGGATTTCTTAGTTCATAGCCAGCCTGGTCTACAGAGTGAGTTCCAGGACAGCCAGGGCTACACAGAGAAACCCTGTCTCAAACAAAACAACAAAGTACATTTTATTAACACATCAAATGTTTCTTTATGTAGCTCATGTTTATAGATTACTGGCTGTGTGTTTTGATGAGAGATAAAGACAGACAATTTCTCTCCTCTCACAAGCTACTAAAGACAGCTGACCATTTCTGAAAGTGTTGGGTAGCAGTGGTCCTCAAGCCAGAACTAAATGCTGATGTGTTGACAGTGAATTTCAGCCTGCCAAGAAATGAGAGCACCTCATGGGCAAGATGGTCAAAAAAGAATCCCCTAAAGGTGTGACTGGCCCTTTCTAGAAGCCAGCTGTGCTTCAGGTCAGATATTCATACCAGGGCTGAGAACAGAAATCTGCTCTTAAGCTATCAGCACTGAGAGGTAATTAAAATGTATGGTACTAGGGTACTCCCAGTACCCTGAAATCTCAGTTTGAACTTACTTAAAAAGCTGTTAAACCTCTCTTTAGGTTGTGACACATTACCTTCGAAGGTATTTACTATAGTTTCTGAGGGACTTCTGAAGCCTGTCCTTAAACCCCACACATCAGCCAATTGTCTGGGGTTCTTTTCTTTACAGATAACTGTGACCTGCACTTCAAAGTGGCCCGAGACCGGAGTAGTGGCTATCCATTGACGATTGAGGGCTTTGCATACCTGTGGTCAGGAGCCCGTGCCAGCTATGGGGTCAGAAGGGGGCGTGTGTGTTTTGAAATGAAGGTGAGTGGGAGAGATAGACAAGAAAGACAGAAATCAGAAATGGAGTAGCCTGTCACCAGCCAACCACTTTGATCAGAGCTGACTGCAAGTAATTGATTTGAACTTAGACAATGTCTAAGCAGATAAAAGTATGATGAACTGTCATGGCCTAACTGTCTCAGAAAAGTAGAACAATAGTGTTTTCTGTGGTGAGATTTGCAGCAGGTAGCGCAGAGCCTAACAGTGATGTTTGTAAAATGGGCAAAGGGGTTGTCTCAAAGAACGGACTCCAGGGAGATGGCTTAGCAAGTCAGGGCATTTGCAGCCACACCTGACAACCTGCATTCACTCTTCTTATCCACGTAATGGAAAGAAAGGATCAATTCCCAAAAGTTGTTCTCTTGACAACAAGCATACACCCGTGCATAATTGTGTAAGTGTAGTTCAAAAAAGAGTGGGTGAAGAGCTGCCCACGGTGCCCGTTGCCAGAGTTCCATGTCACGGTATGAGAACAGTGCATGTTCATATGGAGCGAGAATTTGGTTTGCAGAGTGTAGAATGAAAAGGCAGAAGTTATTAGCATGTCCTTTCTGTGAGCCCCTCCTCCCCATGATCACATATATGTTAACAGTTTTGGGCAAGAGGTATAATACTTTGGGGAAGTGCGTGTTTAAGGAAGTAAGTTCCATCCCCAGCATTTAGGATAAAATTCTGGTGTGTTCTGTATATATCCAAACTTATTTATGATAGTATCTGTAGAGGCCTTCACACACAGTCAGTGCTGAGTTTTTCATGTCGATTATCTCCATTAATTCTCACAGTTTAACATGAAGTAAATATTCTCACACCCCCAGCCTAGAGGTACAGTGGACACAGGTTCATTTTACTGACTGACACCATCAATTGAAGACACAGTATTTAAAGTACCAGTTAAGGAAATACTGTCAAACTGTATGGCCTTTGTCTGTGGATTGCAAGATAAACTGCTATTTCACAGATAACAGATAAATGAAAATGTCTTAAAGTCAGTAGAATGTGGTATCTTTCTAAGGCTACAAACAAGTTCCCGTAGATAGGGATTTCAGGTAGTATCATGATGTAATTAGACCCCACAGAGTATGCAATTAAAAAGCAGACTGTCCCATGCTCCATCCCTACCTTTCCATTTAAAGGAAGTTTCTGGGAAGAGCAGGGCAACACAGGTGTTAAGGATGTGTTCATTCCCCGCTTCTGTTGCTTCTGTTACTTGCTGCAGTGGCTGAACATTCTTCCATACTCTTACCTTAGTTCTGTCTTATCTTTTTAATTTGTTTTGTGATGGCCTGATTGTACCATAATGTACCTGGTTCCTTATTGATGGTTTTCTTCCTGGCTTTTATAAAAAGAATGCTTGTAAGCTCACATTTACATACTTGAACCCCTGGGGTGATCTAGGGATCCTTGAGTACAAAGCACATGCACTTAAGCTCTCCTGTTTTTATGATGCTGTGGACCCACCCTCGTGCCTGCTATGTGAGTGCTTTCTCCAGTGAAAGTTTATTTCCCCTGCAACAAGTATTGAAACTGCAAAAGGGAGCTGTATTTGGGAGGCCCTGCCATCACAAAAGGATCTTGGGAGCTACTTGAGCTCCTGTTCTAGCAACCAAGTCATCTTTTATACCTGTCCGTCTGTCTGTTTATCCATTCATCCTATCTAGGCAGGATCTCACTGGCCTAGGTTGGCCTCAGCCTTGCTGTGTAACTCAAGCTGGCCTCAAATTGTGGCAGTCTTCCTGTTTCTGCCTCCTCAGTGCTGAGCTTACAGGCATGAACCACCATTCCAGCACCATCACTGTTAATTGCCTTATACACTTACTTCCTACATTGCTTCATAACCCACCAGCTTTAAGAGAATCGATCCTGAGCATTGTTGTGTTCTGTCCTCAGATCAATGAGGAAATCTCCGTGAAGCACCTTCCATCTACAGAGCCCGACCCCCACGTTGTCCGTATTGGCTGGTCCTTGGACTCTTGCAGCACTCAGCTAGGTAAGAAGAGGTCAGCAGGCAGTCCTCAGTAGAGAGGGATGGCCCCGGACTCTGCATTCTCAGGACTCCTAAGATGCTCTTCCCAGCATCGGATCCTGTTAATTTCATGTCACTGCCTGGCTTTAGGCAGACTAGATTCATCTGAAACCTGTCGGAAACAACTTTTTTTTTCCCCAGTGTTAATTCTTCAACTTTGTCTTTTACCAGAGGTTCCTTAGTTCTCTTTGAGAACGGTTCCCTTTATTTAAAACCATTTCTACCCTCACACCATACTGAAATAAATTTGTAAGCCCTGCTCTTTATAATTTTCTGTGCAGATTAGAATCTAGAG
>JADRCC010524213.1:0-37477 GCA_019843855.1 Hylomyscus alleni
TTTTTTTTTTAAATTTTATGGATTAAATTTGCTATTTTCATATCTCTTCTGCCTACTCACTTTTTGTTTGGTGCAAATTCCCTTCCTTCTCAGTCTGCAGCTTTTAATGTCATCAATTTCTAATTACATTCCTGTCCATAAATCAAATGTACCTTTAACCTCATCCTTTCTTTTCTTGGATATATACAAATACATGAATATAATAATGTCTTAATACTTCTTTTTCATTTTGTATGCATGTATGCATGTGCATATATATATGCAGATGTGCATGTGTGTATATGTGCACATATGCACACATGGCTCTTTGTGTAGAGATCTAAAGGTAAGCTAAGGTGTTATTCCTAAGGTAAGACCCATATAAAATGACTGGCCATCAAGTCCCAGGAACCCATCTGTCTCTACATCCCTAGAACAAAGATTACATGTGCACACTACTATGCTTTGCTTTTTCTTACATAGCTTCTAGGCAGCAAGTCCAGGTTCTCATGCCTACAAGGCAGGTTCTTGGGCAATGAAACTTTCTCCCAAGCTTCTTCAGTTCCTTTTCCTATGCTCAAGCAATTTTTTTTTCTTGAACTGCAGCAGCAACAGTGTAGAGTAATTTTCCTCCTATATCTGAAGCTTTAGAAGGAGAGAGACAGACAGAGACAGAAAAAGAGACGGAGAGGCAGACAAAGACAGGAACAGAGATATAGACAGAGACAGAATGACACTGAGAAAAAGACAGAGACAGAGAGATACAGAGACAAAGAGACAGATAACCAGGAGCTGGGCCTTTAGTAGAAGTAGAACCAAGGAAATAAATTAATGTTCTAGTCTTGCTGTCATCTCCCTCCCTTCTGATGGTGTCTTCCACTATTGAGCCTCACTGGGAATCAGGCAGCATAGCCTGTGATGCAATCTAAGCAAATGGTCTCTGTGTACGGAGCAGGAAAAAAAAATGGCATAGCATAAAGTTGCTCTGAGGAGCAAATTAAGGCTAGTCATCTGTCATTTCACATACCGTGAGAAATTAATCACTGAACAATTTCTCTGAAATGGAAACATCATAAAATATATTTGTACAAATGGATGTGGTTATGGCAACAATAATGGATGTAATATAATGGGGCCCTTGTCATGTTTAATGTCTGTCATTGACTAAGAAGCCATTATGTATAAACTGACAACACGACTGTTCCTGTGGTATGGTTGGGAGAAGGGATATTGTAGATGTGAAAGTGAGAACAGCTTGAGGGATCTGGAAGAGTCCAAAGAGAAAAAGTAGTAGACTGAACGTGGTCTGCAGACTGAACCTGGCCAGGAGAGAAGTAGGAACAAAGCAGGAGGAAGGGCATTGAGAGAAGGAGAGTATGGCATTTGTCAAGAGAGATAAAAGAATGAGACAAAGAGATTGTCTTAGTTAGGGTTTTACTGCTATGAAAAAGACACCATGACCAGGGCAACACTTATAAAGGACAACACTTAATTGGGGCTGACTTACTACTTCTGATGTTCAGTCCATTATCATCAAGTCAGGAGCATGGCAGCTTCCAGGAAGGCATGGCGATGGAGGAGCTGAGAGTTCTCTATCTTGTTCAGAAGGCAAACAGAAGAAGAGTGGTTTCCAGACAACTAAGAGGAGGGTCTCCCAACACCCACTCCCACAGTGACACACTTCCTCCATGAAGGCCACACCTCCTCATAGTACCACTCCCTGGGCCAAGCATATTCAAACCACCACAGAGAGTATAGCTAAAATAGTAAGGATGTAAGTAGTGTGAGTAGCTGGGGCTAGGGGAAAACCACAAGCTGGAGAAGTTTAGGGGAAGTGAGGAGTTGAGAAGATCTAGGATATTAACGTGGATTCTGACATTTGTAACAGGTACTTGTGATACTGAGGGCACCTAAAGGCCAGCATGGACTTTGCTATGCTATAGATAACCACAGATAGCCATTTGTCTCTTCTCCCTTTTGGAGTTTGGGAAATGGAGTCTCTTTCAACTATACCCATTATAATACATAGGAGTATACATGCAGCTCTCAGACTGAGTCTGTACTCCATTGCCAGCCTCAGTTCACTTGTGATTAACTCTTTATTAGACCAGACATCAGCATCACTCCCGCCCTAAAAAAAAAAACCACCAACAAATCCTGACAAATCAAATGTTTCTTTGTACTTTATATATCCTTATCTTTCTGTTGCGTGCGTTAGACAAACTCCTCTTCTTTTCTCCTCTTTTCTAGACCTGCAGCTCAATTCTTCAATGTGATCCAGAAAATCTATACCTGAAACTCTATGAGCTTGCTGAAACTGGGGCAAGGAAAAACTGAGAGAAGGCGGATCTTTATGATGCTCTCTCCAAAAGGATTAAAAAGAAAAAAAAAAAACTAGGAAAACCTTGTGACTCTGAGTGTGTGCTTGTTCCATGGCATCTGAAGTCTATGATATGATGAGTTTAAAGTCTGTCAACCCTGGTGTCACACCAAAGTACACAGCAACTCTCTTTATGAGCCACCAGTGACTTTAACAACCTCTCCTAAAAAGGTGTCGGACACAATGGTTGTTTCATAAAGGCAGAGGAGTCGAACAGCTTTAGAATTTGCACAAAAGCTGCTGTGATAGGATAGTATTAAGCCATTAACATCTTTCGTTGTCTTTCAGACATATTCTAAAGCAGTATTGGGTCCCTATCTTTGTCTTGGTATAAACAGAACTATTTGGATAATAGGTCTGGACAAGTTTGCTAAAGTAAGATTACCTTCAGGGAGGTATAATTTAGCCTCTGGTGCCCTCTCTGATCTCATCTTTCACGTTATCATTGTGTTCATGAGCAAAGGCGCATAAATGCCCATAGACAGATGCCTCCTTAGGCTGCCTTCTTAACTCTGGGTTTTATATGATCCATTTTTCCTGCCTAGAACACTCTATTCCATGTATTTTTCTAGCCTATCCCTTATCATAGTGTGTTACATTTACTATTTTTTTATGACACAAGGCAGCAAACACTGTGAGAATACGTGCTATTTCGTAATTCTTTTGTTTTCAAATCCCAAAGACTTTGCCCAGTGCCTGACACATTATAGCCTCTCATTGTTTGTTGAACTGATAAGAGTGAAGCAAAAAAAAGAATAATGGAAAATGCCTTATTCACCAGTGTTTATGCCAATGATAGGACTGATCCCATTCATGAGTGGATATGAAAATTGGGAGGTGTCTGAATAATTCAGAAACCCAAGGCCAGTTCCTGAATAAACAGTCCATGAGAGATAACTGGTACATTTCTGAGAACCAGATACTTGCTAGACAATAAAAAAAAAAAAACTGTTTGCTACTGATGCTTTTCAAATTAGATGCCCATCAATGTCCTTTCAAGCCACTTATCATAGTGATCAAAGCTAGGCCAATAAGATCAGGATACCCGACTCCATAGGTTCTGAGCAGTGTTTCACTCACTCCTTGTACCTCCTGGTTTCACCTCAGTGGTGGCTCTAGCGGCAGAAAAAGCTTTTGTTCAAGCCCTGCAAGACCCTAGTTCTTTAGGGAGTTGTGATGTTGGAATGGGGATGAATTATCAATAACTTTAAGTTTGGAAGTGATATTTGTAAATATTCATAGATCTATGTTTTAATTTGTATGACTTATAGGCTTATATCCCTGGGGAGATATTTAATTTTTCTTAGCCATTCTGTATCGCATGGTCTTACTCAGTTGGTTAATTTTTAATTGAAGAATCATGATTCACTCTTCCCAGGCTGAGTGGAGGCATCTCTGTACTGCTTTGCTCTCCTACAGGGAGTGCTCATTAATATACTTTTCCTGTCATCCCCAGGGACGGCCAGATTTCAAATCCTCCAGTCATAGGAAGAAGCCAGAAAATTTGGAAAAGCAAAACACAGCCTGGCAAGATGGAGGTGCACCTGGTGGTAGAGTGTTAAATCCATACCTTAAAGATATGAGTTTAATTGAGCATTCCAGGGGAATCATCTAACAGAACATAGTTTTTGCCTCTTTGTTTTCTTAACCACTTACTTTTATTGGAAAATTGCTTGCTCTAGACCTCAGGCATGTAATTTCATCAGCGATCTCTGCCCACACTTCCTAATATGAATCTCAATCTTAAGAATGATTGTTAGTCATTTTGATCAGATAGTTCTGCTTGCTAGTTTTTCTACTTAGTTTGTTATTACAGTTGAGTCATTTTCCTCTAATGTAACCAAACAAATGATCTTCAACAACAGACCTCTCCCATGGTCACCTGGTAGCCTCTCTAGTGTTGCTATCAGACAGATCTTTGTACACAACTGTATGGAAATGATAGATAAGAAAGAAACATGAACACTGAGAAGGATAGATACTACATTTGTTACCTTTTGCCTTAGAGTCAACAATCATAAAACTTAACAAGAAGTCAGTAGCTCAAACAATGTTTAATTGACAATTCTATAAGCCAGAAGTATGCACAGAGGGGGGAAATGTATTGATCTTAGAGGGTTCATTCAGGATTTTGATAGAATTCTGCTGATTGATATTTTGCAACTGAAGTCACTTACCCCTTCCTTGTTAGCTTCTGGCTAAGAAGCTCACTGAGCTCTTTGAAGGTGGTCATCAGCCTTGCATGTAACCATCTCCATATCAAGAGCATATTGGTTATTAAATTCTATTCACATTTCAGATCTCTTTGATTTGATTCCTTGCTAACCACCAGATAAATGGTATCTATAGTTAGAGCACAAGACACTACTCTGTATCTTATGGTCAGCTAAATCAAGACTTTAGGTTTTTAAAATCTTTTCATAAAATGTCAAAAAGAGTATAGCTGAATAATGAGGATATGGGAGTTTTGAAGACTCATGTTAAAATTCTGCTCAGTAGTGGGGCAGAATGTATGTAATCCCAGGACTCAGGGGACAGAGATACACAGATCTCTGAGTTTGAAACCAGCCTGGTCTACAGAAGGAGTTCCAGGATAACCAGAAATATACAGAGAAACCTATATGTTAAAATAAATAAATAAACAAATAAAACTTAAAATTCTGCAACAGCAGACATGGACTTACAGAAAAGAGTGTTATTATGACTTACAAATATATAATTATATTATTCAATATGGGTGGTAATTTGGCTTCTATCTTTAAGAAAATTATAGGTATGACAACATATGTTATTGGAGAAAATATACATATGCTATAAACCCTGGTATAATTGTATTGAATTACCTTTCTCATTGCTATGACCAAAAGTTCAATGAACTACAACTTATGCAATGTGGGAGGTGGGTATCAAAATGTCTCAGTGGGAAAAGGCATTTGCTTTCAAACCTGATGTTATGAATTCATTCTCAAATCCTCTGGTGAGAGGAGAGAACTGATTCTAAAATGTTGTACTCTGACTTCTTGTCTTTCCTGGAAGTATACAACCAAACTCAAAAAACATAAGCTGCAGATTTGGGATGCAGATCCAAGAATTTGAGGTTAGTTCTCAAAGAGCTATCAGAAACATGGAATAGCAGTCCACAATGGCACCAAGAACTTTGATTCTAAACAATCTTTTTCTCTTAGAAACTCCTCCATATGAGCTGCAGTCAGTGAAAAGACAAATTTATCATAGTGTAGACCTATATGATCTATAAGAAGTAATTTCAGAGATAGATTGGTCATATTGGGAACTAAAAAGGATGTATCCTAATACATATATTTATTCACAAGAAAAGTCAACAAGGACCTGAAATGCAACTATCTTCTCCCACCCCATTTCAGAGCTTTTCTTTTCCTTACACACTTCAGGAAACTTTATAGTGCAATTCTTAAACCTATCTATCTGAGAAAAATTCTTGAAGGGTTTGCTCATTAAGCTAGAAGTTCATACAAGCTCACATAGTTTATATTCCTGAGTATTTAAATAAGTAAGAAGGAGCCTCAAGACATTGTTGAATCAAATAGCAACCTAATAATTGATGAAGTGCAAATGACTTTGAACTGGAAATACAGAGCAGCTGAGCTTAAGCCTCCAAGGCATGATAGTCAAGAGAAAGCACTAGAAAATTATCATACAGTTATGCCTGGGAGTGTCTGCAATGGCTGTACTACCAAAATTAACCTACAGATTCAATGTAATACACATCAAAATTCTGATGCCATATTTCACAGGCTTTAAAAAAAAAATCCATGGAGGCTGGAGAGATAAGATGGCTCAGTGGTTAAGAGCATATACTATTCTTCCAAAGGACCAGAATTTGGTTTCCAGCACCCACGTCAGGCAGCTCACAACCACCTGCTCCAGCTTCAGAGGTTTCTGGTGTCCCCTTCTGAGATGTGTAGGCACCTGCACTCAAAAATAAAACAATTATTCTTTTTAAAATTCAAGAAATATGGAACCATAAAAAAGACAGCGAGTAGACAAAGTAATTGTATGGAGTAAGAACATAGATGGAGATATCTCTAGACCTGATCTCGGATTATATTAAAACATAGATCAGGTATTAAAAACAGACCAAAGTAATTTAATAGGGGACCTGGAAAAAACTGACAGTGTTATTGGTAACTAGTTATTTTTAAGAAGAGGGTATTGCTTCTACCTAAGGACATCCCTTGGGACTCCCAGGTATCATTACACGGAATGACACAAAGAGAAGAGCGGAGAGTGTTTGGGAACTCACTTGCAAACAATTTTATGTAAAATACTTATTCTTCTGATGAAAGTCATCATCTGAATTAAGCATGAATTTATTGGTTTTCATGGTGAATAAAAATCCATAAGTCATTTACTGCTTCATCATTATATGTTCTATCTGTTTGAGCATGGCATGTATATATTTATAATATTAAATGCAACAGGTATTCAGGATACAGAGCATTTTAGCTTTAGTATTTTCTCATAAATAAACTTTGTATAGATAAGATATTAATAAAGTTATTTTTTAAAGTATCCATGTCTGTATACAAACAGATTAAAGTAACTCTTCCAGGTTATCCATCTTGTGAATGACAGACCTAGGATACCCTAGATTCCCTCATTCTGGCTTACCTGAAGAAATATCTCTGCTCTATCATCTTTGGAACAGTGTTTTGGGTTGTGGGCTTTGTTGTTCAGAAGGAATACTAGCACTGTTTCCTAGTGTTGTCCTTGGAGGTCTGAGTAGCAATATCAGGGTCAAGGATGAGTCAAAGAACCAGCAGGCATTAGGAGAGCTTCTTCAGGTGGTACTCAGTAGGTACAGTCTTGTGATAAAGGCCTTGCCTACTCAACATAAGTAAACTCATGAAGGCTAATCCCAGTGAAATGCCTAGAAAGTGCCAGGCTCTTGTTAGATATATTATTCGCTTACCTGAAAGTTATTAGTAGTACCCACGTGATTACATTTCTATGGAGTGAGATTAAAGAAATTTTTATTTACTTGGTATTTTAACAAATCCTTGTGATGTAATGTTTTGTGCTTGACCTTGCTGTAGGTTCTAGAAAATGGGCTATGGCAAGGTTTCTACCATGCTGGAACTAATACTCTAGTGCAAAAAACTTGTATTTCCCCATGGCACAGAAGCATATGGTGTTTGAAATATGTTTCCATTATGGAATGGCTATATTAAACTTATTTATTAAAGACCTCACTAATTGATGCTTCTGTTAGATGAGTTCATCTACCATGTCCTCTTCTAGTTTTCATTCCTGTATGATCATAAAACACTATGATCAAGAGCAACTTAGAGGAAGAAAGGGCTTATTTCAATTTATAGATTTTAGCCAGTCACTGATAAGCTATATTTAATTTAATTTATTTTCACAAGTCAGAGCAGAAACTTGAAACAGAAACTATGGAGGAATTTCATTTGGTTTTTTTGAGACAGGGTTTCTCTGTGTATCCCTGGCTGTCCTGGAACTCACTCTGTAGACCAGGCTGGCCTCAAACTCAGAAATCTGCCTGCCTCTGCCTCCCAAGTGCTGGGATTATATAGCCAACCTTTTTATACATTCTAACATTATCTTCCTAGGGATGACACCCACTACAAAGCCCTCCTACAAAAAGTAACAAGAAAAGCAATTGCTCCACAAGCACACCCATGGGCTAAACTATATGAAGCAATTCTTCATTCATATTTTTCTGTATGTATATCCCTAATATGTATCAAGCTGATAATTATACTAAGGAGGACATGGAGACCTTTAGCAGTTTCAGATATGCTAAAATTGTTAACTATCGTCACTACTCTGATCAGTAGAACTCTTGAACTTAGTCCTTTTATGCATCTGCAGTTTTATATGCCTCTCATCGTTGTTTTAGTTTGGTTTGGAGGGATTTTGTTTTGAGAGAGACACACACACTGTGTAGGCCAGGCTGGCCTTGAACTCCTAGTATACAATCCTTTCATCAAAGTCTTTCAATTGCTAAAATCCTATGTGGCTGTTACAATACCTAGCTGAAATTTTACATTCTTTGATCAATATCTATTTAATATTTTCTCTCATTTTTTAAGACCATGAGCCCTAGCAACCATGATTCACAGTCTCTGCTTCTGTAATTTAAGCTTCTGTAATTTAAGTCAGAAATCATGTATCTGTCTTTCTGTGTCTGGCTTATTTTATTTAGAATATTATCTTTCATGATTTGTCCAGATTAAAAATGACAGGATTACCTCTATGACTAAATATCATTCAGTGGTGTATATGTATCACAATTTCCTTATTCACCTATTCACTGATGTAAATTTATGTTCTTTTCATATTTGAACATTATAACAGATATTTAATAAGTGAGATACTTTTATGCATGGTAAGCAATCAAATGAAAAATTAAAAGTGGGTGTTTAACCACAGAGTGTTTTAACCAGGAAAATGAAAATAGATGGGGAAGGGACACATTTCAAAAAACTCTCCTCCACAGAATTATTGTGTAAGCTGGGACCTGAATGGCAGGTGCTTGTTGTGCAAAGACACTAGGGGAAGATGATGAGCATGTTTGAGTTAGAGAGTCTTCACTGAACAGCCAAGTGGAACACAATAAAGGTGATGGCATAGCGCCTTAAGGAACATAAGAACATGAAGTTTATTCTGTTTCTAATGAGAAATTTCTGGAGGATTTGAGCATGGTAAACATAAGGTGTGATTCATGTCTTAGAAGATGATTTCGACTCTCACAGAAAACAAGGTACCATTGGCAGACTCCTACTGGAGTTGGTGGTGAAGAAAAGCAGTTATCAGTGGAGATGTCAGGAGGCTGAATTTCAAAGAAGTGTGTTGAAGGTAGATCTTAGATGATCTGATTATCAAAGTTGAAGGAGGAATGGACATGAAGAAAGCCCACCAGGACAGTTCCTAGGCTTAGGGCCTGATTAACAAGTAGGTAGTAGTGCTTTTGTCTGAGCAAAGAGCTTTATATATATATGTTGTGACTAAGAAAATACTGTTTGTAAACAGAAAAGATAACTTACAAGAATTTAAAGATAAGATACCAGAAGACTGGGCTATCTCTGATCTCTTCCTGCTGGAGTATGTAAGTCCAGGAAAACATCATTATTATTTGTTGTCCCTTTTTCCTTTCTTTTTTTTTAATTTGATATTTTCTTTATTTACATTTCAAATGTTATCCCCTTTCCGATTTCTCTCCCTCCTGGAAACACCCTATCACATCCTCCCTCCCCCTGCTTCTATGAGGGTGTTCCTCTACCCACCCACCGACTCCCACCTCCCCACCCTCAATTCCCCTACACTGGGGCATCTATCAAGCCAAGGACCAAGGACCTCTCCTTCCATTGGTACATGACAAGGTTATCCTCTGCTACAGAGGATAACAATTACTAATGTCCAATTTTCTGAAGAACTGCCAAACTGACTTTCAGAGTAGTTGTACCAGCTTGCAATCTCACCAGCAATGGAGGAATAACAAAAATCCCAGGATAGCTAAAACTATTCTCAACAATAAAAGAACTTCTGAGGGAATCACCATCCCTGACCTCAAGCTGTATTATAGAGCAATGATGATAAAAAAAAACTGCATGGTATTGGTTCAGAGTCAGGCAGGAAGATCAATGGAATAGAATTGAAGACCTAGAAATGAATCCGCATACCTATGGTCACTTGATCTTTGACAAAGGAGCTAAAAACCATCCAGTAAAGAAAAGACAGCATTTTTAACAAATAGTGCTGGCTCAACTGGAGGTCAGCACGTAGAAGAGTGCAAATCAATCCATTCTTATCTCCTTTTACAAAGTTCAAGTCCAAGTGGATCAAAGACCTCCACATAAAACCAGATACACTGAAACTTAGAGAGGAGAAAGTGAAGAGCTTTGAACATATGGGCACAGGGGAAAAATTCCTGAACAGAACACCAATGGCTTATGCTGTAAGATCAAGAATCAACAAATGGGACCTCATAAAATTGCAAAGCTTCTGTAAGGCAAAGGACACTGTTAATAGGACAAAAAGGCAACCAACAGATTGGGAAAAGATCTTTACCAATCCTATATCTGATAGAGGGCTAATATCCAATGTATACAAAGAGCACAAGAAGTTAGACTCCAGAGAACCAAATAACCCTATTAAAAATGGGGCACAGAGCTAAACAAAGAATTTTCAACTGAGGAATATTGAATGGCCGAGAAGCACCTAAAGAAATGTTCAACATCCTTAGTCATCAGGCAAATGGAAATCAAAACAACCCTGAGATTCCACCTTCCACCAGTCAGAATGACTAAAATCAAAAATGCAGGTGACAGCAGATGCTGGTGAGGATGTGAAGAAAGAGGAACAGTCTTCAATTGCTGGTGGGATTGCAAGCTGGTACAACAGCTCTTTTTCCTTTCTTAAGAAGTGACAAGATGAAAGACTTAAGTATATATGCACAAGAGTTTCCACTAATAGTTCTGAATTCCTGGGATTTTAGGATTATATGGTGCAATTGGTCCACCAGAAAGATTTATGTGAAGTTGTTAGTTTTTTTTTTCTCTCCAAGACTCTGTGGCCAAGAACAAAAAGATAACTTGAGGCATCTTATTCTTCATTACAGAGTAGGGAAGTGACTTAAAGCCCCTTTCTAAGTTCTTAATTAGCCACTCAACTTATCTCTTTCATAAAACACAAGGAATTCTTTCTCTTAAGTTGGTCAGAGTACTTCATATGTGAAAAATAAAATGTCTCAAATAAACGATGTGAGTAGAATTACTAAAAATAGCATGTGCCTCCTCCTCAAAGTTCAGCTTGCTTGAAAAAAAAGAACTAAAAGCTTTGAATACCTATTAACTTGTCTATCATTAACCTTTTTTTCTACTGGAGTAAAATAAACTGTCATCAGAAGATAATGTTTGAGTGCTAGTAAAAATGTCGTTGCTCATTTCAGAATACTAGATTGTCTTTAGATTAGTAACAATAATGTGAGTTTTAGTGAAGTTGGTCAAAATGCTGACCTCCCACACAATTATTTATATTTAGTTTATTTTCTTCTTTTCACATACTTAATACTAGAAGACTATCATGTGTTTTCTGATTTTTACCTTTTTTTAAAAATAGTTTTTGTTTTTGTTTTTTGAGACAGGGTTTCTTTGTGTAGCCTTGGCTGTTCTGTAACTAGCTCTGTAGACCAGGCTGGCCTGGTACTCACAGGGATCCTCCTGCCTCTGACTCCTGAGTGCTAGGATTAAAGGCATGCACCACTAATGCCCAACTGTCAAGTATTTTTATGAATTATAGAAATAATCCATGAAAGAATAGTCTTTGACACATTTTTAAAAGCTTAAACCTAAGAGACTTTTGACAGCTGAGAATTTGAGAATTGTAAAAATAGAAGCGAAAGGACAACAACGGTGATCCCATTTGTCTACATTTAAGAGCCAGGCTTGATTTAAAAAAGAAGGCCATAGACCATAAAATCCAGAAAAAGACCATAACTCCCTCCCAAAAAACAGCCTTGGGATAATCACAAAAATGAGAGAATATCTTATCTCGAATGGGCCTTCTGTGCTGGGCAGCCCTTTCTCATCCTATGGTTAAATGTTCATGACATAGGAATACAGACAACTGACCACCTGTGATCCCCTAATACCCGACAATAAAATTTTAGATTACCTAATCCTTCTAGAGAGTTCTTCCATTTCCCTAAAAGAAGGCAGACCGCATACCTTTGCCTGGGGTCAGCATTTCAATACTTAGTTGACCCCTGTGGGGCCAGTGGAACCAGATAGACACTGGTAAGGACCAGCAGATTCAGAACCCTTGGAAATTCTCCTAATTGAAAATGATAGGCATTTGAATCTACTCCAGACCGGATTCTTGTCCTGGAGCATGTGACCATGACACCTCACTAAAAGGACCTTGACAGAGTTCTCCATGCTAATGAGGTATCTAACATGGACCCTAAGGATTTAGCCAATAAGCTTCCCTTCCCAACATTCTTTCCTACAGAAGGTATTTCATCTCTGTTCCACGCTGGGTATGTTGTATGCATCCTCTTTTCTCCATGAATGAAAACAGTTTGGACAAGCAAGGACTATCTCCTTCAAGGATCACCATGGGTTTGGGGGGTGGGGGGCGGGGGAAGATGGGGAGGGAGACTTCATTATGCCTAAGTCTCCAGCACTCACTCTGAGTTAAGTCCTATTCTCCCTGACCCGGGCTCATCTCAGACAGACCTGCAGCCGGCTGCCCCCCTTCTTAACTGTTGAGAAGTTCCCAGGGTGCCCAGGATTTTGAGAAGTACAGCCTCCATCCCAGCCCTCAGAGAAACATGAGCTGGAACCCCTATCCTAGGCTACATTTTGTCTCCCTTGAGCGACTGTCAGTGTCCTGTGAGGTAAGCTCAGTACTCCAAGGAACAAAATGGAATGTAACCTAGTGCCTCTGTGTTCTGTAGTCCCCCCATCCCCCACCTAGCCCCATCCGGACACCCCAGCTGTGAGACAGCAACAAAGAAACACAGACCCTTGCATACTGTTGTTTCTACAGCATGAACACTTCTTGTCGTTGCACCTGAGTCTGGAGGTCTTCCTTCAGTGATGTTCGGACACTTAAAGATTTGTCTCAATTGGGGCCAGAACCAGATTGAAGCAGCCGAGATCTTACATGGAGAAGTGGGATGTTTCTCAGCTGACTAACTCTATACTTTCCTTATTTTTATTGTTTTCCTCCGCAACACAATGGGGCCCTGCTGAACATGGTCTCAGGATCTTTTACCGAAGATGAAAGTCCGTGGTTGATTCATTCACAGTTGAGTTGAACTGATGGCATTTTAAAAGTGTTATTCCCCTGGTGGAAAGGGTAGAACGGAAGGAATTTGCTTATTTAAAGGTAGTTATACAATCTTTGCCTCAGGAGCAAAAATAATAATAATAAAAAAAATCAGTCTTCCCTAGTAGAACTTTGGACAACTGGCTTGTGGTTAGTGAGCATGTATTTGGGGAAGAATTGTCCTCCTGTGTCCTCAAGTTACAAAAAAATTCAATATCATCTGGGTTTCCTGTTTTGAGGACTTCCTCCTGTAGCTTCCATTGATTCCTCTGAGTCCAAGAGGCAACGGAGACTGTTATATCCATCTAGCTATTAAGGTGGTATCTTATTTAAAAATTGAAAGACTATTTTCACGTATGAGGCTTTTACTGATTGTTTGTTACACACTTATTTTGAGAAAAAAATAGCAAAACATTTGTTCCCTTGAATTATTTCTGCTATGCTTCCTCCTTTTCAGTGATACATAAATAACAGATATCTGGTCAAATGAAAGCCACTAGCTTTCATTGTTTAGTGAAGAGGGTCCTCTCTTGGAAAACCAAAGACAAGCCTCAAGTCCATTTTCCAGTGGATGGAGTTTAAGAATGTTTATGGATTAAAGAAGCACTGTGGTCTGTAGCTTCAGGTAAGGTGACAGAGGGCAGGGAAGGATGAAAGAATCTCTGGTTCATGTTTAGATAAGAAGTTCCATGGCTCTTCTTAAGACAAACTCTAGGGTGATCTGCACATGGAGTTTGCTCTCAGACATCAAAATGTCAGATACAGGACATTTCTGTAGAGCCAAGTGACAGGGTTGATGACCTTACAAAGTGTGAACTGAAAAAGGATATTTCCCCATGCCTGACAAACAGTATATAACCCTTAGCCCAGAGACTATTGTAAAAGTAACTTTTATTCCCCAGATATAGTTGTCATCTTTGAGGCTTACTGTTGAATAAGCTCATACTTTCTAGCTCTTTCTGAACTCTGGCTGGCTGGTTCAACTCAACTCTTCTGGCTCAGACTCCTCTCCAAGCTGCCTGATTCAAATTAGCTTCGCTCAACTTCTGACTGAATTGCTCTGCTTGGGAAAGACTGCCTCTGAATTCCACAAACTCAACCACACTGACTACACTGACTGAAGGAACTGAACTTAACTGAGCGGAGCTGCATGAACTTAACTGAACTCAACTGCAATTAACTGAAATGCACTGAACTTAACTGAATTCAACTCGCCTAAACTCCACTGCAATGCCTGAACTCAGCTAAACTGCACAGACAGAATCGCCCTTCGTGCACTGCTCTTAGGCAGTCTTTCTTTCCTATCTGTTCTCATGAAAGTTGGGCATATCCTATCTCTGACTCCTTCTGCCAAATCATTCTCTGATTCATCACTTTGTCTGCCCTCAATTAGATGTCGCTTTCAAATATGGCTGTTTCATTCTATATATTAACTTTACCTTCACTGTTTGGGATTAGAAGTGTGCACTAAGGGCATGTCTGTATTCCAGGCAGAGAGATTAAAGGAGTGTACTCCAGACAAATCACACAGACCTATACTGGTTTTGATGGGGTCTTTTGCCAGAACAGCCATGTTGCAGGATTAAAAATTCCTCTATTCCAGTACTTGGGAGGCAGAGGCAGGCAGGTTTCTGAGTTCAAGGCCAGCCTGGTCTACAGAGAGAATACCAGGACAACCAGGGCTACACAGAAAAACTCTTGTCTCGAAAAAAAAAAAATCCTCTATACAGACAATACACAGAATAGCCACATACAACAAGCTAATTTGGAGTATGCTTGCTTGGTAGGATAGATACTGTCATATCACTGTAAACAAAATCCTTGACTGAAATAACTTGGTTGATGAATGATGTATTTTGTGGCACAGTTTCAGAAAGTTTCTGTCATGGTAGCCAAGAAGGCATAAACTGTCAGCTTAATTCATAGTGACAGGAGCAGAAAGGCGAATCTGTTCAACATCACAGTGGGTCTAGAAACAGAACAAGGTCAGAATCAGGGATTAGGCATACATTCCCGAGACCCTATTCTAAGTACATGCTTCAGATATGCCTTGCCTCTGAAAATTTGACATTTTCCAATAACAGCTCTAGTAGTTGAGATCAAGTGCTCAAAATATGAGATTTGGGGACATTTTTGGATTCAAATGATAACAGTGATTGATCTCCAAAATCAGTGTTAAAGAAGGTAACCAAAAGTAATTGAAGCTTTGAGTTTATCCAGATCTCTCCTTTGTCTGGCCCCATTCTCTTTAGTCTGTGTTGGAGTAGTAAAGTGTAGACATGAAGCAGAACAATACTTTTTGTGTTGAATCAAGGAACTTAAGCTTCAAAACTTAATTGCTGTGTTAGTTTCGGGCTTAGTTTGATTAATAACTTCTCCTTTCATAAACTTAGTTTGTAAGAGTTAAGCATAATACACAGATGAACACCTGCCCCAGTCTTAACAAGGAAATTCCTGACCTCACTCTGGTCCATCACAAGCAATTATCTTCTGTCTTCTCACATGCTAAGTTTCTCTGTTACGTTCAAAACGAAAGGTTTCCAACTAATGACACAAATGGATCTTAAGTTGTGTCTTTAGACTTTAGGAAGTTGATCAAAAAAAATGAAATTATGTACATAGCATTCTGACTCCCTTCAGCTATGATGTAATATGACAGCTATCTTCAGGAGGTATTTTTCAAATTAGACCATATTGTGAAATGTCCCCCATGTTTCCCAAGTAGAAAGATGTCTCCTTTTATATACTTCATACTACATTTAGTTCCCATACTGTTGCTTAATACAAAGAATCGTATTACATCACAGCTCTTTTAGTTTCAGCAGACTATGAATTGATCAAGGGAGAACTATCTGCATTAAAAAAAGAAACCACTCAGTACAAGTTATAAAGCTAAATAGATAATACCAGCTTTAAAATATTGATAGTGATTTTGATTGTTAAAATGCTAATTTATTTTAAAAATAATAAATATTTATTGTATAGAGGGTGAAAAGCACAGGAAAGAAGAATTTTTAAATTACCCTAGGTTTACCCAAAAATTCAATCTCAAATAAATATAGTTAAAATATAAAAGTCACTTTTTTTTGAAGACCCAGCAATACCACTTTTGGGAATATACCCAAACGATGCCCCACCATGTATCATCACATGTTCCATTATGTTCATAGCCACCTTGTTTGTGATAGCCAGAATCTGTAAACAACCCAGATGTCCCACAACAGAAGAATGGATATAGAAAATGTGGTTCATTTACACACTGGAATACTACTCGGATATTAAGAAGGAGGACATCCTGAGTTTTGCAGGCAAATGGGCGGAACTAGAAAATATCATCCTGAGTGAGGTAACTTAGACCAAAAAGGACATGCTCACTAATAAGTGGATATTAGCAAAAAAAATAAAAAATAAAATAACAATACAACCCACAGAACTCAAAAAGGTCAACGAGCTGAAGGGCCAAAGTGAGAGTACCTCAGTCCCACTTGGGAGGGAGAAGAAAGCAACCACAAGGGGGGAAAGAGGTACTTGGGAGGGAAAGGAGATGAGGAGGCTGGAGAAGGGAACATGATCTGGTATGGGGGGGAAGGACTGAAATCCCTGAGGGCCAGCAGAAAGAATGGAAACATGCAACCTCAGGAGGTGGGAGGTTGGGGGGACTTTCCAGAATGTACCAGAGACTTGGGAGGTGAGAGATTCTCAAGACTCAAAAAGAGGGACCTTAGATGAAATGCCCTCCATTGGGGATAGGGAACTTGTAGAGCCCTCCTCCAGCAGAAAGAAAGAGCATCAAGTGAGGGATGGGGTTGCCATCCCACAGTCAAAACTCTGACCCATAATTGTTCCTTATCTGAAAGAACTTCAGGGATAGAAATGGAGAGGAGCTTGAGGAAAAGAAGGTCCAGTGACAGGCCCAAAGTGAGATCCAGCTCAAGGGGAGGCCCCAAGACCTGACACTATTACTGAGGCTGTGGAGCGCTCACAAAAAGGGACCTAGCATGACTGCCCCCTGAAAGACCCAACAAACAGCTGAAAGAATCAGATGCAGATACTTGCACCCAACCAATGGACAGAAGCTGCTGACCTCTGTGGTTGAGTTAGTGAAAAGTTAGAAGAAGCTGAGGTGGAGGACAACCCTGTAGGAGGACCAGCAATTAACCTGGACCCCTGAGATCTCTCAAACACTGGGACACTAGCATACACCAGCAGATATGAGGCCCACAACACATATACAGCAGAAGACTGTCAGGTCTGGGTTTAGTCAGAGAAAATGCACCTAACCCTTAAAAGACAGGCGTCCCCAGGGAGTTTAAAGTTCTGGTGGGTTGGGAGGTGGGGGGTAGGGATATTCTCGTTTAGGGAAGGAGGGAGGTATGGAATGTGGAACAGTCAGAGGGTAGACCAGGAGGGGAATAAAATATGGGATTTAAAATTAAAAAAATAAAAATAATAAAGTCCTTAAGGAGAAATTTCAAAATTAAAAAGAAATAAAAGTCACTTTTAAATGTCCTGTACATTCTCTCTCCTGAAAGACAGCCAGGTTGGATATTTTTTTAACCCCTAAATATATACAATACACAACTGCTTGGCTTTTCACTTGGCATTGTATGTTTGATTATCCTTAAGTGCCAGCATCATAAATCTGCAGTTTATTTGCATATTTGTTAGGACAATAATATTGTCAGGAAGAGAATTTCTCATATTCCTACATTGTTTGGCTTCCTGAAGAAATACTACTGATCTACCAGGCACTGTCTTGATTTCCCAGGTCCACCTGCTCCTTCTCATAGAGTAAGAAAGTCATTCTGTAGACTGCAGAGCCATGCTAATGGAAGAAACTCAGAAAGGCCAGTCTCGCGGGCCTCCTCAAAAGAGTGTTTTGTACTCCAGAGGATGGGAGCCTGAACTTCTTCACCCTCTGTCTCTCAGGAGCAGCCGTTCCACCAGGGAGCCGGAGTTTCTGTCCTCTCTGAAAGATACAGCAGGGAAGCAGCTGAAACGCTCCTCGATCAGCACATCTCAACCTGGGGGTCATGGCTCCTTGGAGGGATCACATATCAGATATCCTGTATATCAGGTATTTACATTGCGATTCATAATGGTAGCAAAGTTACAGTTATAAAGTAACAATGAAATAATTTTTGGTTAAGGGAGAGACCATATGTGAGAAATTATATTAAAGGGGCTCAGCGTTTGGAAAGTTGAGAACCACTGATCTAGAAGGACTCCCAAATCTAGGCTGAAAGTGTCCCTCACCCACAGTGTACCTCCCTAATAAGAGAATGTGGACCATCTATTTATATGCTATTGTACCATCCCAGAAAAAAAATAAAAGAATTGGTGTGGATTATGTAGGTAATCAATCTATCATTACCTTGAAAATATTATTCTCCTTTTAAGATGATGTCAGTATGTATAGTTTCTATGCTGCAGATATTAAAAACTAATCTGTTGTTCCAATGGATGCCCATGCCTAATCCATTTAACATTTTTTACCTTGAAAGAGTTTAGGTTATCTGTATGTCCCCTATGAAAACTGATGGATTTTCTCAGATGAATTTTTATAAAGTTACTCCAAAAAGAAAAAGGTTAAATAACAAAGGTACTTAAAACCTCCTTGATGGTCCTCTACACAGTTGAGATTATATTTCTAGAAAGTATATTGCAAATTAAAAAATTTTGCTTATTTGATTGTGAGAAAGTACATGGCCCTTTGAAATGTGAATATCTCACATTTCTTATAATTTTTTCGATGTATCTAATAGATTTTTGTAGCCAGTAAGTAGAAAAGAGGCATCTTCTCTGTCAAAGTAATGGTTGGTTGATGCTGGGTTACAGCAAAAGAGACCTATTTATATGTTGATATTTATTTTTCCCACTGATAAGACTATCTGGTTACTTCTCAAAATTTTAAAATAACTCACATATATTTTTGCCAATCTCTGTGATAATTGGGAAATTAAATTTGTAGTATCACACACAAATGCATACACACATATATACACACACATAAAATATATACGTACATACGCACATACATACACACACAAGGACACCTGCAGACTCTTTAAAGAATATTCAATGGCTGTCAAGAGCCCCAGACTTGCTAGCTCAGTTCCCACAAGCCCTGGATGTCTCCTATCCAATGATAAGATGTTAGCCACTTCAGAGCCAAGTCGGGACCTCTGATCTCCTTAAATCACCACTGTCTTAAGAACTGCTGTGTTTTCTTCATTTGAGTTCTCATTCTGATTGCTCCCCTGCTCCAGAGTCCACTAAGACCAAGCTCTTGCCTGCCTTTTTAGTATAGTTCAGTTTAGTTCGTTCATAAAAGCAGCTTGCCTTCCAGCCATAGAGCCTGCCACACTCAAGAGCAAACTCTTCTTTTCTAGCTGGAAACACAGAACTGCATCCCAGGCTGAGAGTAATGAGAGCCTAGCACATACATCAGTTGGCTGGTTCCTTAGAATAGGGAAAAGTTGTCTTTTGCTCCTTGGTAGTGATTTCAAAGAAGAGTGTAAAGGGAAACCTTCGTTGTCAACAAAGCTAGATTGAGAATTACCTAGGAGGCACACACTTCTGGGCATGTCTGTGAGAATGTTTTTAAGAAGGTTCAACTAAGGTGGAAGAACCCACATGAAAAGGAAAGAAGAAGGCAAGCTGGCCACCAGCATTCATCTTGCCCTGCTTTCTGGCTGCAGATACACCGAGCAACTGCCTCCTATTCCTCTTATGCCGACATAGATTACACCCTCCAACTGACGTCCAAACAAAACCCCTTTGGTCATTTTGTAACTTTTGCTTCCTGTATTTGTTACATGAATAAGAAAACAACTAATACAGAACCACCCAAAACTGATTTTTTTTTTCTAGGACGCCCTATTATTTCACTGTTCCTAAATTACTAACTTTATTTTGGAAACAGATTTGAGAATTAACCAACTCCTTTTTTGTAGCAACCCCATGAATCATACAGATTTGGAATACCCTCCTCCGACCCTATTTTTGAAGGAAATGTTTTATTTGCTATTCTGTAATAAAATGTCCTATTTAGTCATAATACTTTCATCTAGCATATTATCCATTCTAGGTACTTTGGTTTATAATTTCTTTAAAAGAATTGTATGTTTGCAATTTCATCTATGATTTCCATACAGGATATTTGCAGCGACTTTTGTTTACTTTGATATTATGCTAGTCTCATTGAACAAGGAGAGTGCCTTGTGCCTATTTTATATCCCCAAACAATTTACATAAGATAAAAATCTTTCCAACATGTTTTTCAGGAAATAGTATGGCACTGAGGCCTCTCTTTAAGGGTAGATATTTTTAAAATTATGTTTTATTTTACTTTTGACAACGTATCTGTTTAGTTTTATATTATCTCTGGTTTTATTTTGATACTCTGTGTCCCTAAAATTTTTTTATATAGAATTTTAGGTTTACTGGCATGAACTTTGTATAAAATTCTTTTGTTGTTTCATAAATGTTATTGGTATGTATGGAAACACTTGAAAGTTTATTTTATTTTATTTT
This sequence comes from Hylomyscus alleni, assembly GCA_019843855.1. Lineage (NCBI taxonomy): Eukaryota > Metazoa > Chordata > Mammalia > Rodentia > Muridae > Hylomyscus > Hylomyscus alleni. Next base: position 20,732 of record JADRCC010524213.1, read on the forward strand.
TTATGTGTATGTGGAGGTAATTGAGGCTGTGAGCCACTGATGTGGATGCTGGAAATCCAATTCTGGCTCTTTGCACAAGTGGTACATGCTCTTAACCATGAAGCCATCTTGGCAGCCCAGAGGACTATGCTTTAATAAACATCTCTGGCTCCTTCTTCTATTCTCCTCCTCCTCTGCCATCAGAATTGCCAGAAGTTTGTGTTTTATTAAGTTTTTCAGAGAATTCACTTTATCTTAATTATAAGATTAGTGTATATTTTTATTTTTTAAAAAATTCTTTTCTCCATTTTTTCTTTTGTTTGGTTCTTTTATCACTATGAGTTGAGAGATTATTTTGTATATTTTTTTTATATCACTTTCTAACTAATGTACTTTCCTCTGTGTGTTTCTAGAGTGTTGCTTTGGCCATATGCCACAGTCAGGAAGCGTAACACTCTGATTTTAACACTAGTTTCAAATGTGATTTCTTCTTTAACCCAAGACTTATTTAGAAAAACAGTTTTAAATGTCTCAAGATGCTTTGATTTTACGCTCACATCTGTTTTTCAGTGGACTAGTTTAGTTGTGTTCTTTAAATATCACAAATAGGCCTTTAAGTAGCATCTAGCATCTTCTTGTTGGGTACCTGGGTGGCACCCAGATGTTATTCATCATCCTGCTGAACTATGTCTTTATCAGCTAGAGACCATCTAAAGTTTTAATCATTAGCCCTTGTTAAAGCTGCTATGCTATCTGAATTGACATTGCTAAATTTAATACAAATTTCAAGTTTATTTATTTGTTTGTTTTTCAAAAATACCAGCTTATGCTCCTGAGCCCCATCTAATCCTTGGGGATGTTCTTTTCATCCAGCACTTTTTTGAATTCAGCAAACCTGTTCTCCTTATAATAACAGCAATTGTTGTTCCATGAACACAGCTAGACCTCATGCCTCATGTTGTAATGGAAGACTAACATCAAGCCTATATGATTCCCTGTGCTAACTCTTTACTACTTCCCTGTTTATGGACCAGGAACCTAGTTATGTCTATCCCAACTAGATTCTACGTCAATGTGATCGAGCGCTCCTCTTCAGCCCTTCATACTAAAAGAACATTCCATCCAACTAGCTAAGCTCCATGACCTTTGCCTTGAAAGAGGCAAATGCAACAAATAAAAGAGACACCCTGTTTTTTTGGTTTGTTTGTTTGTTTCTTTGTTTGTTTGTTTTTAAAAAAGAGCTCATCTCCCAACACTCAGCACCTAGAGAGTCAGGCACCCACCCTTCTGGCTCTACTAAAGCTACTCAGGGGACAGAGAGAAAAACAATTCACTGGGGACAAAGGATTTCCATGGGATTCCTCCAGTATCCTCTGCTAAGTAGTCTGTTTCTCCTCCTTGACTCTCAGGTTGCAAGCTATTCCTTGGTGTTATATTCCTCCTTGCTGGAACTGGTCAGAACCTTAGCCCAACTACACCCTCCAACCCAAAGGCCCTTTGTTTGGGGAGTCCCTGACCATTAATAGAATTCTAACACAGATCGACCTGAGCACAGTGTCCAGCCACCTTTAGGCATTAATACAATGCCAGTCTTAAGAATAAAGCAAGCATTTGGTGGTGTTAATTTGTCTTTTTTAAAAATTGCTGATAAGTTTACATTTTTTTATGTAAACATTACAATTCTCTTCTGTAAATTACTAACTCATATATCTGTCCATTTCTCTATTATATAGCCTTTTCCTGATAAATTTGAAATAAACACACACACATACACACACACACACACACACACACACACACACACACACGATACTAACCCTGTGTTGTTAAATGCATACAACTCTCAGTTGACAACTATCTTCATTTTGTGATGTCCTGTTGTACATAAGACTTTGTATTCATCTAAGTTATTTTCTTTAGAAGAGAAATAAAATTGAAGATGTCTTGTCCCCTCCTCTATCTCCAATTCCTAAGAAAATGTTAAAGCAGGGAAATTGATAATTCATTTCCCTGACTATAGTAATAAATGATAGGTGATGTTTGTAGGGGAAAAAAAAAGCCAAGCTGTCTTAACATTTCTATATGAGAGCCTTAAAATGCTGCTTAAATGTCAATTTGTTGCTAAATGGCAGCCTTTAAAAGAGGTCTGCAAAATTAACTGTCAAGGTTATAAATTCTAAGAAAAATCTCAAACCTTAGGTCACACAGATGTCTGCCAGGAGTGGGTAATTTTCTCGTTAACCACATTTTGGTTGTCAGGAGTAATCTGTAAACAGCCAAACCTTGCTATTTACAGAACAGCGAAGCTGAGTCATCCTGACCCTTAACAAAAAATGTGAAAGTGTGTTGTGGACCACCTTTTATGCTGTAATATTCATGTAGAAGACAGACATGGGAGCAGCAGTCAGAGACAATGAATCCACAGAGTCCCAAAGCATCATTTGAACTCTGAACTATAAAAGGAGGTCTCTGGCCACAAAAGGAAACTGCTTTCTGGTATAACCTCATTTATCACTCAATAACTCTAAGTGGACGCAATATAATAAAGATGCCAAATTTTGCATTTTTAAGACAAAAATGAATGCTTTTATGTGAAATAACCACAATTATACATCTCATGGCCAACTTCCTCACCCAAAGTTCCTTGCCTGAGCATTTAAATTTGATGGGAGCTTGGGCATGTTTTTGAATTACTCATTCTGAAAACTTGCTTTGGACAGTTCTAGTAATTTACAGTATAGCTCCAGTAATTTAAAGTATAGCATCAGCATCTATTTTGGGGGGTTTTTTGTTTGTTTGTTTTATTTTTTCTCTTTTTTTTCTATTTTTGTTTTTAAGATTGATGTGTCACATAAGAAGATGACTCAACAGAATAAACTTCTAACATAATAATTTAAATAATTTATCTGGTCAATTTAAAGCTATATATAAGGTCTCTCCACTTTTCCAAATTCCCAGGTAAGCTAATCCTTTATCTTGGAACTGACCTCTACCATGAGGAAAGAGTTTTATTGTCTCTGTGACTAGGTGGCCAGCAGAGCATATAGGCACTGGTTTGCCAGCTGCTTTCTGTCTTACCCCTTGAGGCTTCCCTAGAGCATTCCATTCTATTTGACTCTGATCCCAGTCACACATAACTTCTAGACCCTCTTCAGCTCTGTGGTATTCTTGACTGCCACTCAAACCTTGGCCAGTACCATGCAACTTCATTTGTTCTCCAAGATGTCCTAGGTTGCCCAGCTTTGTTAAGGATCCCCAAGTCATTTATTGTTTATTCCTCCTTTCTTTATATCTTTCCTTCTTTCTTTGTGAGTTCGTGCGTGCGTGCGTGCATGCGTGTGTGTGTGTGTGTGTGTGTGTGTGTGTGTGTGTGTGTGTGTGTATGCCTATGTGTCCAGAAAATTGGAGGTATACATGCAGGGGTATACAGGTACATATGTAGGCCAGAGATAGATGCCAGGTATCTTTCTTAATTGCTTTCCACTTTATTTTGTGAGACATGGTTTCTCCCTGAACCTAAAATTATCTGATTCTTTAAGACTGACTGAGCTTCTTGGATCTGCCCATTAACTCTTATACTTGGGCTACAGACATACACCTCTTCACCTAGCTTTGGTATAGGTGTTGGGCTTCCAAATTTGGGTCCCCATGCTTGCACAGACTGAATCAGCTCCCCACTCCCCACCCCTACTGCCACCATGGCCATTCTATTCTTGCCTAATAGTAGCACTCTCTTTTGGATATAAGGTCAACCTGTTGGTAGTAGTGAGAGCTGCCTGCATTCTGTTGTTCACCATCTCCCTCACTCAGCTCCTTCAAAGCAGGGAACCCCATCACCTGGATCGTTCTTTTCTGGGGAACTGGCTTTCCTGTAAAAAGCTTCACATTCTCCCTCAGAATGAGGCAAGCCCAGCACTACCCCAAACCCAAGCTACATTCATAGAAGAAAAAAGAAAAAATTCTTCCTCTGAAGAGGAATGGGGGCCAGGTAAAATGCTGTGGACAGCATGCATACGATCTATGTGACATAGGGCACAGAAACAAAAGCTCTACCTTTTATATTTATAATTGGTAGGCTTTCAGTCAGTCTACAAGCAAACAGCCTGCCTTCAGAATGAATGCAAGCTTCCATGGTATGACTCGTTAAATGGATTTAGTTGTAGAAAGAATTTGCCTACAATTCCTTCATTCATTTTCACAGCGACAACCAGCTGCTTTTCAGAAGCTTCTCTAAAAGGGGTCCAGTTAGCATTTTCCTACTCCTATCAGTCTGCCCTTCAATTGTACCCTACCCAACTGAGCTATATCCAGAATCATATCTACTGTCCACCTAAGTCCGGCCCCTTGCCAAACTCTTCCCTCCTTAATTGTGGATTCTTTCCTCAGGCTCCAGCAGGTCTTCTGTTTCTTACTCTGATCTACCACATGAGTCTGAATTCTGTACATTTAAATTGAACTTATTTTTCAAAACCAAAATTTCCCCAAGTCCCTTTTTATCTCAGGCATAAGTCATAAAATGAGTCTAAGAATGCACGTGGGGAGAGTTCAAAGGTTATAATATAACTATAGCTCCTGCTGTGCACAGACATTGTGAGCCCCAAATGTACTCCTTCTTTGTTCCCTCCTTCTTTCCTACGTTTTCAGAAGCTTCTGTCTGCTTCTCTTCACTGGGTCCACAATGAAGGTTAAGAGAAAGAAGGAAGCACGGGGGCTGAATTTCTACTGTGTGCATACAGACTGGTTTATTGATCTATGCATGACCACATTCACATGCATCGGTCCCTTTTCATCTACAGAGATATGTTCAAAGGAATGAACTCTGACTGTATCGCTCAGGCATAGCCACCCTCTGTCCTGATGAGGAGCTGCCTAGGAAGTATACATTGCCCATAAACATATCTACACATACGTGTCTAGATATTCTTATACATAATGTCAAAAATATAGATCTAAGATTATATTTATACCCATTAAAATGAAAATCCATAAAGTTACAGTTATATATATATTTTCCATGATACGGATATATCAGCTTCCATTTTATATATATACATGTATAATATATATTGTATATATTATATATGTATAACTTTTTATATATATAATTATATATATACATTATATATATATATATATAATATATACACACACACATATATATAAGAGTTTGGCAATACATACATATAATATATATACATATATGTATATATAATTTTAGGTAAGTGCACAAGTGTTTGGCAATAACAGTGTTTGGCAGATAGAGAAATTCTGTGGTTTATTACAGAAATCCAAAGGTGGGGGAGACAATGTCTAGCCCCAAATCCATACTCACCAAGTTGCTGCTTAGTGTTCCTACCACATGTCATGCTGATTCTTGAAAATTTCCACTTCAAATTCAAGTTTAAAGGAATATAGGCTTCTGGGTACATTTAGGTCAAGTTGCCCTCTACCTTTCAACAATTATAGTTGATTGTAAGCTTAACTGCCCTCTGCATGTTTCAGATAGCCAGTGATACTAAAAGCAAGATAGTGTAGAATACCACCTCCTGGTGCCTGCTTTTTCACCTGTTAGTTCTTGTCCCTGGTGTGGGACGGTGAAAAAACAGTCTGTGTTTTGGTTGAGTGAGTCTCAACTTCTGGAGACCCACTGAAAGATTTCACAAGGGGTGGAAACAGTAGAGACACGTTCACAGACACAGGCTGATTCCACGAGACCTCCAACTCCACTAGCCTGTGCTATCAATCGAGTAGACAAAGTCCCAAGCTCCCAGCATTCTGGCTGATCTCTACCCCGAATCATCTGACCACAGCTAGATATGCCCCGCCCCACAGATAGATAGCCAAGCCCACCATATAAGGGGCGGTTTGCCCCCTCCCCTCTCTTTTCTCCTCTTCTTCTCTTCTCTTCTCCTCCCTTCCCCATCTCTATGCTGGCCATCTCCATACTACCTCCTTTCAACTAGACACACCTTACAGCAGCGAGACCAGACCACACTTGCTTGTTCCTGCTTTGCCTGAACCACTGGGCACTGCTTCCTGTTCCTGCCCAGCCCCCTTCCCTTCGGCCTCAGAGCAGACTGAGCAGCTCTGGAGCCTCCAATTTGTTCTCAGCTCCTCCACGGTATCCAGCGTTGCCTTGATCCCCAAGGAGCTAGAAACAGTGACTTTCTCAGCTGCTCTCCCTCCCCCAAACCCCACCTATCTGGCGGGACTTGAGTCATCTTTCCCAATCCCTTTAGCTCTGCCACTGCCCAGCAGCAGTGGAGCATGCCACCTGGTTCACCACCTGCAGTGTGGCAGTAGAGCACACCACAGCAGTGGAAGCCCTCTGGCTTCCTCCTCTTTGACATGCTCAAAAACAGGGTGGTCTTTTGCTAGCTGAATGATCCCTGAAACTTGCCTGAAGCTTCTTTCTCTACTTGAATTTCTACGGATAAGTTTTTCATAAACAGAAACATAATCCTCCCATTCATTTCCATTTATGTTGTCAATGTTCCTTTCCATTTATATTTACTCCAACTTAGTATGCAATAGTTATAAATCTGCTTATTTCACCTGCTGTAGATATAACCTTCCTAAATTTGTCAAAGATAGTTTTTAAAAGACATTTGAAATACAAAAGAGGGTTTTCCTAAAAATATGACTTTTAAAAATAAATAAATTCTTAAAGAATAGAAAAAATATATTTAAGAAACATATGATGTTGATGTAAAGTCTTTCATCTGTCTCTATATACCATCTGAAACTCAATTTAAAACACCTTAAATCTATTTAATTCCAACTTTAAGATGCCATCTAGATAAGTCTTATGATTTAATTCAATTTCGACACATCTCCCACTCATCTTTGTAGTTTAAATTACCACCAAAATCACTATCAGAATGTACAATGGCAGGCATTTTTCCTTCTTTTAGAAAATGGAATATGAGCAATGGCAGCTGTTGATTGCAGCAATGAGAAAAGGGGCAGTGCACTACTACAAACAACATTAGTCTACTGTTACATCATGATACTCAGAAGGATTCTGCTATTTAAAAATATGATAAAGTCTAACTGAGGTGCTCAGTGTAAGACAAAGTTTACAACCCTGACTCCTCCATTTGATTTTAGGTTATATGCACTTCCCTTCTTATAATAATTTTCCAACCTAGTTTCTTCACGTTCATGCAGTATGTACACTCTTATTTCTAAACAATACCATTAAGCCACTTTAGAATCCCCTCAATCCCCCACCTGCTTTAGGCTGCAAGTTTTCTACTCCTGTTAATAACTAAATTTAGACAGTTTCTACACAAGTTTATTGCCAAGATACAAAAGTATAAATAATAGAAGGTCAGAAACAGATTGAATAAGGATTTAGGTAGATGAACATTAACATAAAACTGTCCTCTAATAATATGGAGATTTTCTCTCCGGTGACTGTCTAAGGCAAGGCCAGCCAGTAGGCACAGACCTCAGAAGCAGCAGAGCAGCTGGGACAGGGTCCTTCCTACATCCATCTGCACCCAGGAGGTGCAGCTGTTCCACAGCTCTCTGTGCACATGTCTTGTCAGGAGAGAGCTTGTCTCAGGAGTGCTGACACAGGCTTACAGACGCACAGGAGGAACAAGCTCCAGCCAGAGAAAGCAAGAACATCTAAGACCAGAGATTACCAGATGTCGAAAGGCAAACTCAAGACTCTTACCAACAGAAACCAAGACTACTTGGCATCATCAAAACACAATACTCTCACCACAGCAAGTCTTGGATTCCGCAACACACCAGAAAAGCAAGATTCCGATTTAAAATCATATCTCATGATGTTGATAGAAGATTTTAAGAAGGACATAAATAACTCCCTTAAAGAAATACAGGAGAACACAGGTGAACAGGTAGAAGCCCTTAAAGAGGAAACATAAAAATCCTTTAAAGAATTACAGGAGAACAGAGGTAAACAAGTAGAAGCTCTTTAAAAAGAAACACAAAAAACCCTTAAAGAATTACAGGAAAGCACAACTAAACAGGTGAAGGAATTGAACAAAACCATCCAGTACCTAAAAATGGAAGTAGAAACAATAAATAATCACAAAAGGAGACAACCCTGCAGATAGAAAACCTAGGAAAGAAGTCAGGAGCCATAGATGCAAGCATCACTAACAGAATACAAGAGATAGAAGAGAGAATCTCAGGGGCAGAAGATACCATAGAAAACATTGACACAACAGTCAAAGAAAATGCAAAATGCAAAAAGATCCTAACCCCAAACATCCAGGAAATCCAGGACACAATGAGAAGACCAAACCTAAGGATAATAGGTATAGAAGTGAAGATTCCCAACTTAAAGGGCCAGTAAATATCTTCAACAAAATTATAGAAGAAAACTTCCTTAACCTAAAAAATGAAATGCTCAGGAACATACAAGAAGCCTACAGAACTCCAGATAGTTTGGACCAGAAAAGAAATTCCTCCCCCCACATAATAGTCAAAACATCAAGTGACCAAAACAAAGAAAGAATATTAAAAGCAATAAGAGAAAAAGGTCAAGTAACATATAAAGGTAGACCTATCAGAATTACACCAGACTTGTCAACAGAGACTATGTAAGCCAGAAGATCCTGGGCTGATGTCATAGAGACCCTAAGAGAACACAAATGCCAGCCCAGGCTACTATACCCAACAAAACTCTCAATTACCATAGACCGAAAAGCCAAGGTATTCCATGACAAAACCAATCCAGCCCTTCAAGCTTTTACAACCACTCTTGAAATCAGTTTGGCAGTTCCTCAGAAAATTGGACATAGTACTACCAAAGGACCCAGCAATACCTCTCCTGGGCATATATCCAGAAAATGCTCCAACATGTAATAAGGACACATGCTCCACTATGTTCATAGCAGCCTTATTTAAAATAGCCAGAAGCTGGAAAGAACCCAGATGTCCTTCAACAGAGGAATGGATACAGAAAATGTGGCACATTTACACAATGGAGTACTTCTCAGCTATTAAAAACAATGAATTTATGAAATTCTTGGGCAAATGGATGGAACTAGAAAATATCTTCCTGAATGAGGTAACCCAATCACAAAAGAACACACAAGGTATGCACTCACTAATAAGTGGATAGTATCCCAGAAGCTCAGAATACCCAAGATACTAACCACAAACCACAAGAAACTCAAGAAGAAGGAAGACCAAAGTGTGGATACTTCAATCCTTCTTAGAAAGGGGAACAAAATACCCATGGAAGGAGTTGTAGAGACAAAGTATGGAGCAGAGACCGAAGGAAGGACAATCCAAAGTCTGCCCTACCTGGGGATCCTTCCCATATACAATCACCAAACTCAGACACTATTTTGAATGCCAACAAGTGGTGACTTACAGGATCCCGATGTAGCTGTCTCCTGAGAGGCTCTGATAGTACCTGACTAATACAGAAGTGGAGGCTCAGAGCCATTCATTGGATTGAGCACAGGGTCTCCAATGAAGGAGTTAGAGAAAGGACCCAAGGAGCTGATGGAGTTTGTAACCCCATAGGAAGAACAACAATATGAACTAACCAGTACCCCCAGAACTCCCAGGGACTAAACCACCAACCAAAGAGTAGACATGGTTGAACTCATGGCTCCAGCTATATATGTAGCAGAGGACAGCCTAGTCAGTCATCAATGGGAGGAGAGGCCCTTTGTCCTATGAAGGCTCTATGCCCCAGTGTAGGGAAATGCCAGGGCCAGGAAGTGGGAGAGGGTGGGTTGGTGAGCAGGGCAAGGAGGGAGGGAATAGGAGTTTTTTTCAGAGGGGAAACCAGGAAAGAGAAGAAAATTTGAAATGTAAATAAAGAAAATATCTAACAAAAAATACAGTTAGAGAGGTTGTTCTTCATATTAATATCATATTATTACCTATGCATAATTGGTAATTATGATCATTGTGATTGTGGTCATATACATTATGGAAAGATGCATTATGTGCAAGAGAAAATATGAATGAATAACTTATTATATCAATAAAAATAGAGAATTGCCCATTATACTACTTCCAGCAGTCAAACTCCTTCTCTGGAACTCTATAAAATGAATCTGCAAACAGTAACAAAGGCTCTTTCACTCACTGGCTCACTGTCAGGATGGATAGCATATTCCTCTATAGCATACACTAACTATTGCTGCTAAACTTCAAATAAAGTCATCTTGCTTCTTTTGCAAATCTGTGTGAGTTCCTATTTTCAGTTCCTTGGATAAGAAGCCAAGAACCTGAGAACATTAAGCTCAGCTCCTGAGCACTGATAACATGACCTCATCCCCACCAAAGTAGAGTACTGTCATCTTGCTAGTAAGCACAAATTTGAACAAACTTAACAAAAGTTCAGTAACAGACTAAATAACACTGTATATACTTCTAAAATCACCTAGCAGTGGCTTGTGCCGTGTGTTTATTCTGTCATTTAAATTATAGTTGTAAGTAGATATCTCTGTAAACTCATTTGTTTGTTTGCTTGCTTGCTTTGTTTTGTTGTGTTGTGTTTTCGAGACAGGGTTTCTTTGTGTAGCCCTGGCTGTCCTGGAACTCACTCTGTAGACCAGGCTGGCCTCAAACTCAGAAATCCACCTGCCTCTGCCTCCCAAGTGCTGAGATTAAAGGTGTGCGCGACCACCGCCCTGCTACTCTATAAACTCTTAACTATGGTAAAGGAGACCATAAAGAAAAGAAGGAAGTATTGCCAGTCCCAAAGGGTATAGGGACTCCAGAGGAAGACCAACAGAGTCAACACACCTGGACCATTGGGGCTCTGAGTCTCAACTATCAACCAAAGAGCATACATGGCCTAGACCTAGGCCTCCCCACTCATATGTAGCAGATGAGCAGCCTGACCTTCCTGTGGGTGTCCCAGACAACTTGAATGGGAGTTACCCCAAAAGCTATTGTCTGAACAGTGGATAGGTTCTAGTAACAGGGCTGCCTGCCTGCCCTCAGTGGGAGAGGAAGTGCCTAGCCTTGCAGAGCCTTGTAATGCCAAAATGGGGAAGGATACTCAGGGGACCCCCACCTGATCTGAAGAGAAGGGGGAGATGGAAGAAGGAATGTGGGAGGAGGTGACTGGGAGTGGGCGGTGAATGGAATATAAAGTGAATAAGTAAAAAAATGAAATAAAAGAAAAAAAAGAAAAGAAAAAAGAGATCGTGATACTCCTGATACACACTTAAAGATATTGTTCCTAGTTAGACAGAAAGCTACACTGAGATTTTTTTGTCAATATTAAATATATAACTATACAACTAAGTATCATTTTTGCAGTCTTCACTAAGTGCCTGTGTAGTGAAAGAGAGTTCAGTATAAAACCTGTTACTCTTGTCACCTTCAAATAATAATAAACTTCTTATTTTGTGTTATGTGCGAAAGGCTTTTCAATACCATTTCTAGTTGTGTGTCTGTGACAGGAATACATCATAGTCCCCTGTGAGGCTATACTCATTCAGAACGTGACTTCCTTAGTTGCAGATGCAACTCATTAAGTGTAAGTCCCTCTGAAATAGGTTATTCCTTGAATCTGATGTCACTGGTGTCTATAGAAACAGGGATGGCGCACACTGAAGAGCACACTCCTGTAATGATGTGGAGAGACAATGGGAGGTCAAGAGGTCTAGAGGTCAAGGAGGAATGGATTACAAGCAAACACCAAAGGCTAGAAGACAAAAAGAAGGCTCCCCCTACAGGCTTCAGAGAAAGCATGCTCTGCCAATTCCCTTATTTCAAACCTTTAACTTTTAGGTCCCAAAGAAAACCATTTGTTGTAAGCTGTCTAGTTTTTGTCACCTTGTCATGACAGTCTAGGAAACCAATATGTTACCTAATTTAGTTCTCTCAATTATTAACTTATGAGTTAATTAACTTGTGAGTTAGGCAGTATCCATGCCTGTATTTGTTTTTGTTGTTGTTGTTGTTTCTCATTACTGTGTCAGAATACAGAAAAGAAGTAAGTATATATTACAATAAGAAAGGCATGGTGGAAAGCAGCTCTATGGTAGCAGAAGCATGGGCCGTGACTCCTCACGTTAGACGAGGAAGCAGAGACAAATTATTAATGTTGAATACTGCCCCAGGGAACCACATTCTCCAATGAGGCTCTACCTCATTGGCATCATAGAATTTCCCAAAATAGTGCCACCACCTGAGGAACAAGTGTTCACACACATAAGCCTTAGTTCCTGTCTCAGAGAAGTTAAATGAAATCCAAACAACCTTACGTGAATTCATGGGAACTTGTCACATTCAGACCGAAGCAAACCCATTGTGAGGGTTAGAAAATGAAATCACTTACTTAAAATTACATAGCTGGTAAAGGAAGAAGAGAAGAGTTAGGATTTGAAATAAGATTACCTAATATTCTCCATGTCCTCCAAAAGAGATTCAAGAATTTATGGTTTTTCTAGTGACATTTAATATTTTTTTGTGATTTTCTTCAAATTCTTTTCTGCCTAGACATTTCATTTTCAGTTTGGTTGTGATGAAAAGTTTTGTTCTTTCTTGATCTGAGATAATGTAAGTGTTTATAGCATTTCTAAAGATGTTTATTTCCACAGAGATATTATACATCAACCTCATTTGTTATATTTCCGTATCTATTTTCTGATTTTTAGACTGTGTATATTGTTTATTTACTCTTTTGGTATATAACTCAGGGTGAATTCAGTTTATATTATTGATTCTATATAACATTTTACTAATAAATATTAGGACAGATTTCTCTCCTTTCTTTTTCAAACACTTTTGTACATCATTGTCTCTTTCTTTCAGATGGGATTTTTTAATTAGTTTCCTAAGTTATATAAAAAACAAAAAGCTTGTCAAATTTTTTAGTGAGATTATGTCCTTGAATTAATTTTAAGAAAAACACCTAAGTAATATGTAGCTAATTTTATGTTCTTTGGTTAAGTTTATAATGCTCCTCCTCTAAAATATATATTTTGACCATTTAATAGATTTGAAATTCTATATTTTATATAAATAGTTTATAATAGACAAAATAAATTATTTCTATATTTTTAAAACTATAAATATTAGGATTTCTGTTACATTGCTGTAGACTTTACTATAATGTTCTTATACATGATTGGGTTATCAAACTCCATAAACATTTTCCCACTTTTGCAGTTCTTTATTCCTCTTGGTTTTTCATTTAGATAAATGTATTTCTTTCCAGATTGCAGAATCTTTATCACTTCTCTACAGCTGAGCTCATTTATGTAGCTATTATTACGTTCATAAAATCTCAGGTTCTTGGCTAGACAGTTCTTGTTTGTGTATACCTCTTAGTCCTGGCCCATGTAGCTGCTGAAGAATGTTCAGCATGCTTACATTAACTGTTGTTTATTCTGTGCTTCTGGTAGAAAACTAGATGGATTATGGAAATTACCTGCTAGTCCTAGCTTCACTCAATTTGTGATATGTTGTGTTTACATTTAGAAGCATTTAGCATCATCAAATAATCTTGAGCTCCATCATCTATAAGCCATAAAACAAAATCTGTTGATGTGACAACTCATATTAATTGATTGACTAAACTATCTTAATTATTAAGGAAGTTTTATCATTGTCATGTGATTGTACAATGGTTGATTTGGGAAGACTAAAGGGAAGCAAGAGTTTTGTAACTGTGACCTGTAGTACTGTATTTCTTGTGAGTTACTAGTATTCTGCAGCCAAAGTTCTGTCCGTGCCATATTCTTTGGTCTTATTCAGTTTTCTTATGCTTAACCCACAATGTGCAACTGTTGCTCTGGTTCTGACTTTCCAGCTTTGCCTAAATTTGTAATCATTTGGGTTTCATACTTTTTCTTTTATCAGCTTTGTTCTACAGCAGAATTCCATTTATATTCAAGCATTGCCCTAAGGCAGGATAAGGCTGTGAAATGTTATTAGGTTTTACATGGCTTTTTATGGATTACTTCATGGATTCATTTCTTTTTTCAAAGTAAGGAGTCTACAATTCTGCTAAATTCTAAAGGGGATTTTATAGATACAAATGACTAAAGTTTTTCCATATGCTAAATCTTCATTAAGCCAAATAGTTAAAGGGCTATAAATGTGAATCATATTATTTGATATCATAGAAACAGTGTTTATTAAGTTTCCTTTTGATATTATGTCATCTCTTCACACTGAGGACTATTATAATAAATAGCTGGATGACACATAGTCATACTTATCATAGGCAAACACAGTCTCATATCATACTCTTCTCTTCATAAGAAAGTTCATGGGAGATATTCCTCTTAGAACCCATTATCTGAGAAACAGAAAAAAATGAATTCATTTTCTTCCTTTTATTGGAAATAGGTTCTTTTCACATACAATATATCTTGATTATATTTGTCCTCCTTCTTACTCCTCCCAGTTCTTCCCCAGCTCACATCCCTTCTGGATCCACTCCCTTTGTGTCTTTTATTAGAAAAGAAGAGTCTTCTAAGAAAAATAACCAAACTTGACAAAGTAAAACATAAGATGAAACAAAAACTATCATATCAAAGTTGGACATGGTAAGCCAACAGGAATGTAAGAGGCTCAAGAATAGGCACAAGAGTCAGAGACATATTCATTAGCTATAACTGAGAAGACCTGGTGCAGGCACGTGTAGGTCCTGTGCTTGCTGCTTCAGTCTCTGTGAGCTCTTCTGCACCTTGCTTAGTTGATTCAGAGAGCCTTACTCTCCTGGTGTTCTCTATCCATTCAAGCTCTGACAATCTCCATGGGATTTCCTGAGCTTTGAGGGGAGGAATTTATTGGAGACTTCCTAGTTAGACCCTATCTATCTCCATATAATTTCTGACTGTGAATCTCTGCATCTCTTCCCATTTACTGACAGAGGGAGCTCCTCTGATGATGCCTGAATAAGCCACTGATCTATTAGTATAGCAGAATATTGTTAGGATTCATTTTATTCATGCTGTTTTATTTTCTTAATCTGTAGTGTTTGGTTTTACCCTAGGTCTCTGGGATGTCCAGTTTCTAAGTCTTGGTTTTGGTTACCCAAGCAATGTGGAATATGAGCTTATTCTCATGGAGTGGGCCTTAAGTAAAATCACATTGATTGACTACCCCCACAAGTTCTGTACCACCAATACCCTAGCATAACTTGTAGGCAGTACAGATTGTAAGTCAAGGGTTTTGTGCCTGGGTTGGTGTCTATATTTCTCTTTCAGTAGCCAGAAAATATCTTCCTATACCAAAGACACTAGAAAGTAGGGATAAAAGTGCTCAGCTCTACTTCTTCATGTTCAATGAGTTGTGTGGATGTTGTCTTCAACAATAGGGCTCAACTGCCAATTTACAGAGAACAATCCTTTGTCTTAGAACTAGCCTGTGTTATTTGAGAGTTTCCCATGAGAACTCCTTGGCCGATGCTTCTATTGAATGCAACCCAGACCAGCCATGGGAAGCCTCACCTGGCAAGAATACATGGCCAGTTGAGACTCCTTATAGCCTATTATTAGGAGTCCTGGTTATGATCACTTCCATAGACTCTAGGCAGTTTCCCCTGCACTAGGTTTCCACACCACCCCTAAAGTCCATCAGTTCTAGCCATCTCTGCCTCTATTTTCTCCTGCTACCTCATTTTCCCCTCCCTAACCCCTCCCCACACCTGCATTCCTATTCCCATACATTCCTAATCCATTTGTAAAATTAATTTTTTCCCTCTCCCAGGGAGATCCATAGGAACTCATAGACCCCACCTCCTTGTTATCTTACCTCTCTGGGTTTATGGATTTTAGCTTGGAGATCATTTACTTACCTTTATCATTTACCTACCTATAAGTGAATGATATCATATTTATCTTTCTGGGACTGGGTTACCTCACTTGAACTGAATTTTTTTTTTTAGTTTCATCTATTTGACTTCAAATTTCATGAAATTGCCAAATTCCATGGAATTTTGTTTCTTTGATTTTAACATCTGAGTAATACTCCACTGTATCGATGTACCACATTTTCTTTATCCATTCTTCAGTTGAGATACATCTAGGTTGTTCCCAATTTGTGGCTATTATGAATAAAGCTGCAATGAACATGACTGAGGAAGTATCCTTGTGGTAGAGCATCCTTTGTATATATGCCCAAGGGTAGCATAGCTGGATTTTGAGGTAGGTTGATTCCAAATTTTCTGAAAAACTGCCATATTGATTTCCAAAGTGGCTCCACCTGTTTGCACTTCCATCAGCAATGAAATGTTCCACTTACACCACATCCCCGCCAGCATATGCTATTATTTGTGTGACTAATCTTGGCCATTCTGATAGGTGAAAGACGGAATCTCAAAGTACTCTCAATGTTCATTTCTCTCACATCAAAGAATGTTGAAAATTTCTTTAAGTGTTTCTCCGCCATTTGAGTTTCCTCTTTTGAGAATTCTTAAAATCTGTACCCCATTTTTAAGAGATTTATTTATCGTACATCCATTTTCACTGAAAATTTAAAAGTCTTTAAATTCTTTCATGTTTCTTTCTTGACCCAGTAGTCATTCAGTAGGGAATTGTTCAGTTTCAATAAGTTTGTAGGCTTTCTGCTGTTTCTGTTATTGTTGAAGTTTAACTTTAATTCATGTTGGCCTGATAAAATATAGGAAGTTATTTCAAGGTTGTTTTTTTTTATTTGCTGAGACTTGCTTTGTGTTCAAGTATGTAGTTAATTTTGAAAAAAATTCTATGACATGCTGAAAAAGGGTATTTTCTTTTGATTTTCAGTGGAATGTTCTGTAGATATCCATTAGGTCCATTTGGTTTATAATGCCTGTTA
>JADRCC010524213.1:37487-73188 GCA_019843855.1 Hylomyscus alleni
GACCATTGATATTGAGAGATATCAATGACAAATGATTATTGGTTCCTATTATGTTGGTGGTAGTGGTGATGGTAGTGACGATGATGATGGTGGTAATGTGTGTGTGTATGTACACATATTCTTCCCTTCTTTTGAATTTGCTGGTATTAACATTATGTATTTCCTTTAGTTTTTGGTAGCCAATCTCCTTAGGTTGGAGTTTTCCTACTAACAACTTCTTTAGGGCTGGTTTTATAGATGGGTATTGTTTAAATTTGACTTTAACATGGAATATCTTATTTTTCTCAACCTGCAGTGATTTTACATTATGCTAGGTATAGTAGTCTGGGCTGGCATCTGTGGTTTCTTAGAGTTTGCCACACATTTATAAGATCTTTCTGGCTTTTAGAGTCTCCATTGAGAAGTCTGGTGTAGTTCTAGCAGGTCTGTCTTTAAATGTTACATGGCTCTTTCCTTTGCAACTTTTAAGATTTTTCTTCATTCTATACATTTAGTGTTTTCTTTTCTGGTCCAATCTATTTGGTGATCTGTATTATTCTTATACCTTTATAGGTATCTATACTCTGAGGATTTGGGTGACATCTTTAGGGAGGAGAATGGAATTGAGACATGGAGTGGGAGAAATTCAGAATAAAAGCCATGTGTTCAAAGAGGAATTCTCTCTTGTATCCAGAGTACCAGTGAACTTCTTTATCATGGGCACATGATAAAGACCTTTACTAGATCTCTAGACCTTTACTTCCCTACTAGAAAGTCTTGAGAGTGTACACAGCAGAATGAAAGGTGGGTCATCTACCATCATAAAGTCCAGAGAGAATAGAGTGTTTCTTACACTTGCTTCCCTTTTAAGATGGGATTGAGTTTTTAAAGAAAACAGTATTTAGGAGAGATTTCTGGTTTCTTTTTGTTTTCCTTTCCTTAATTCCAGTGAAACTAATTGCTAACCATATAAAGTTTGGAGAGAAACCTGAAATTTTGGCATTCTTGATGGAAGGAAATGACAAAAATGGCCAATAAGAACCCAGGAAGGTGATGACTTTTAAGTGAAGAAATAAAACTTGTACAACAAAAGGCAAGGAAGGCCTGCAGTTTGGGGACTGTGGAGCCTGAGGTAGAGGGGACATTTGAGTCCAGGAGTTGGAGTCCAGTTGAAACAACTTACCAAGACCTTTTATCAAACAAATAAGGTGAGGAGCATGCTAGTGCTGATAGAAGTGGACATGAAATAACATATTACTGACATTTTTCATGAAAGAAGAGGAAATTTTACTGTGTTTGAAGGGGAAGGCCAGTAGCTTCTTATTCTGATATGAACAGCTACTGTGGAATAAAAGGAGTTAATAATAAAAGAGAAAGATTAGTGAGAAGTGAGATTAGCTTTTCCATTCTAGAAATTTTTATGAGCATTTACCATGGAGAACCCTGTGCTGGGCTTAAGGTTTGGTAGTATATAACCCCTTTCTTTGGGGAATTCACATTTAATGGAAAATGCCCAAGATGACCAGCTAAAAATAAAAACAACACAATCACATGATGTTTTTCGGCACTGTTTGCAATATTTTGCATGAGGTGTGGAGAAAATCTGAGTTGGAGGCTGTCATGACACAAGTATGTTAAATGACTACATGGGTTTGGTCAGATTGCATATACCCTGATGAACAGGATGTCCAATCGAGGAAAGGAAGATATACAATATAAGTAGGTACTCAGCCCATGTGGAGAGTAGAAAAGGTGTTGGCCTGTACTTCTCCAATGGAGATCTTAAGTTAGATTCCTGTGAAGGGATAAGAACTCAAAGTGGACCACCCTTTGGGTGGTCCCTGAGAGTATAGAGGGAGAGGAATAAGTAAGATATGCTTTGATGATGCAATAAGGGCTTGTCTGTGTCATAATATGATCAAAATCAGCAGGCTGGGTGCAGGGCAGCATCAGAGTGGATGGCTCAGGAAGCTAAGGCCATAGCATGTAAGATCTTGCTTACCCACAGATATCACTATATCCAGCAATCCTGATTCTTAAGACATCATCTCTACAGAGCTGTTTATCCTGCTGGAATGCTTTGTTGTTTCAGTTCTGCTTTGCAATGAAGATTCATTACTGTTTCTTAGTGTTTCTCTTTCTTGGCCTGTTGTCCAACTCAGGTAAGACCTTAGTGATAGACAAGAGCATTACCCAGTGAGAACAATGTGTAAAGTAACGTATTCATAATGAGCAATGTGTCTCAGTACACTCTCAATGCATATTTGGTTTGAAAGAATCACAAAATGGATGAATTTATTTCTATACAAGAAGCTGCTTGAAAGTGGAGTAAAATCTGGAGAACTTTCTACTTCATACAAACATTCTCATCTCAGATTTAGGGATAGATTTATATATTTACAAGGAAGGGAATTAGGAACTTATTTCTCACTTCTTCATCTTTGTTTTGTTTTGTTTTTGGTGCCTCTTTTTAAAAAGATGTTAATTTAAAAAAAATACGAATATGTGTCTTGTAGAGAGCAGGGTTGCTACAAGCATGAGTGCCTGAAGAGACCTGCAGAAGGCACTAGGTCCCTGGAGCAGGAATCACAAAGGCTTTGTGAACCACCAGTTGTGAGTGCTAGGAGTCAAACACAGATCCTCTTCATCAAGAGCGATATAGGCCTTTAACCACTAAGCCATCCTCAGTCTCATAGTGCCTCTCTTATAGTCTATACATTCAGTAATTTCTTCTTTCACTTCAGAATTTCTTCAACCAGAAGAAATATGATTCATAAATATATATGTTTTATTTGTATATGTAAGTTGACAATATGTAGATACATCTGTAACAATAATAGTTAATAAATTAGATATTATGAATTTGAGAAGTATGAGAGGACAAAGGAAGAACTGAAGGGGAAATGATATAGATATAATATTCACATGTAAAATTATCAAACATAAGATATATCCAATAAAAAGAATTTTCAAAAGCTATTTGAAAAAACCTCTGAACTTATTAGGTCTTAAATTATCAAGTCCCCAAGAAGTAATAAATATCTGTTAAGATTAAGAACAGAAAGGAAGAAATGAGCATAAGAGATATTCGAAGTCTTTAAAGAGTGGTGTCTTAATGAGAAGAGACAAGTGTGAGTGGGGTCACATGAGTGAGCATGCTCCCAAGTGACTTAGGAGATGAGCTAGTTTTCAGGAATGACAACTCTGAAATGACAAGGAGATGCCCAGGTGTTAATAACCTAGCACAGATATGAGGATGAATAACCTACCACAGATATGAGGATGCTATAGCTGTGGACAAACATGGCAGAACTTTCCAAAGATCACAGGCATTTCAAGTTATGTGAACGCATAACTACTGTAAAGCTCCTTCTACCTCTGTCCTTTCTCTTTCTCTTGGGTGTCTTATGCCTTCTTCATGGTGGTGATGAAAAAGCTCTGTGTTAGTGGAGAGAAAAGGCAATTCAGAAATCATTCATTCCAGCTTTTTCCTTTTCTAGTCTTTCATTCTTTCCTCCTTCTCCTCTTCATTTTTCTTTCTCTTTATATCTCTCTTTGTGTGTGTCTCTCTTGCACTCTTCCTCTCCTCTATGTCTAATTATTCAAGAAAGTTTGAAAACTACGTAAAATATTTTTGAAAGAGAAGAATTATCAGTAAGACTCAAACCAAAAAGCAAACTTAGAAAACAGTAAGTTTGAAGGTTAATGATGGATTAGAGAGATGCCCTAGCACTAAAGAGCATTTACTGCTCTTCCAGAGGTCCTGAATACAGCTCTAAATACAGCTCTGAATACAGCTCACAGCACCTCCATTGGGCAACTCACAACCACTTGCAAATTCAATACCTTCTTCTGATCTCTTCAAGTACTGCAACACATGATGCACACACACACACACACACACACACACACACACACACACACACAAATTAGGATACATAAATAAACTTGGAATGGTGATGATGTACCATTCAAAATGTTCTCTGATTGAAGTAGATGAAAGGAAAACATAGAAGCCCTGGTTGTGGATTTCAAGAATAGAGAAGTACAAGCCTCTTTCTCAAAAAAATACCTGAGCTTTACATATAGTAAAGACCCTCACCTTCTAAGAATGATAGAACTTTCAGCATGGTATCATGTTCATCTCTGAATGTTCAGTAATACCCATGCATGCTTACCCAGTGATGCTGAACTTATTCAGTGCAATTTCTACACCAAGTCAAACTACAAACCACTTTTTAAACGTGTTTATGTTGTCTCTAACAACTGTGTTGTCACTGCGATAAATTCTTATTTCCCACAGAACTTTATTTTGAAACCACTATTAAAGCTTTGTGAATAAATATGTTTCAAGAATGTTGTTTATGTTTGATTTTAGGAAGTGAAGATATTCAAGAAGTCAACAGTACACTGGACTGTAAAACTCAAATGTTGTGTAGTTCTGAGAACTCAAATGGAGACTGCTCTGATGTTCAGAATGTGGGGCTGTGTGTCTTACGTCTTAGCCGAATTCCTCAGCAACAGACCTAAAGAAATTGGAAACCAGGAATGCAAGAGGATCACCTCCTTTGATGCATTAAATTAGAAAACATATTTTTCTGTCCTTTATTGCATTTATTGACAGTTTAGACAAAAGTTTATCAAGGAACATTAATGACAAACTTCCATGTTTTCTTTAATTTCAACAGATCAAGAAATAGTTGAGAAACCCAAAGAAAACTTGCCCTGCTTATGTTGGGAAGGTTTGGGGCAGAGGAATGGGAAAGAGAAGATGAGAGAAGACAACTATAGTCTGTGGTGGGCACAAGAGCTAGAGAGACCAGGGCAGTGGAAATAGTCGTTTTTCACTCCAAGGTTTTCAGATTCAGATAAAATTAACTTAGCTTTCTAATAGATTTTGTTGTTATAAACTTTGCGAGTTATACAACAGTACTTTCTTCACATCCTGCAATTCCTTTATCCAACAAGCCACACAAGGCAGAAAAGATCGTCTGAAGGGAAGTGCCCCTGAGTCCCATCCCTGGCATTGTCCCAGTGCCTATAATAGATATCCTTGCTACCTGAAGTCAGGTAACTTACCTCCCAGATTTCCTCTGAAACAAATACCACTGCTCAGATTATTGTTTTCAAACACCACACAACTGAACACTGTTTAACTTGCCAAAAAAAAGATAGTCTACTCATTGGGAAGTGCCTGCCTGTTCAAATAGGAAACTAGTTGCTGGACAATGAATTTTTCTTTTTTATTGACATGAATAATTTTAGGCCAATATAGACCAACTAGTCAGGAATCAGACTCAGAACTAATGAGATTTTTTGAAAGGACCACAAGCACATGCAGTGCTTAGATAGAGAGCTGGGGAGTCCAGGAGACAGCAAAAAGGCAGGGGTTAGGGGAGGCTTAAACAGGTAGTCACCTGAACTGGAGGATCAGGTGATTTCCAGAGGGAAAAAGAAAGTTTCTAACACCAATAAGAAATATGCAAGGTATGTAGGTAGAAAGGATAACAAGGTAAAACAATGGTAGAACTTGTTTATTTATTGACCAGATGGGGATGATTCCAGGGCCCTGTGTATACAAAGAGAAAATTTCCCATCAATTTATATCCACAAAACTCTCCTGTCTTTTATTTTTAATAGGACTCAGGGCAACTTAGCAGTGGAAATACCACTAGTGACACACGCCTAGAGAAAGGCATGTTTAAGAATTCAAGGCAGCAAGTGCAGGCCCTACTTTGGGGGTATCCAGCTGACCTCTATAAGGATTCTGCACCCTCCCTTTTCTCTTCTTCTGCTGAAGCAATCTCAAATCTTTTGCAATGCTACTGGAGTTCCCAGGATAGGTCTGTAACCAATTCTACTTTCCATTGCTAACCCAACTATTCTCCACCTCAGCTAGTTGCCTTCCTGATACCTTTCATGGCCAGTATTGAACCTCAGGGAGTTAGATTCACTTGTTCAGAAAGTAATGAATTTTTGGCTTTGGGCTAAATGATCCTGATAAGAGTCAGTCAGTCTCTCTCTCTCTCTCTCTCTCTCTCTCTCTCTCTCTCTCTCTCTCTCTCTCTCTGTGTGTGTGTGTGTGTGTGTGTGTGTGTGTGTGTGTGTGTGTGTCACTGCACCAGTCTATTAAAAATAAAGGAAACATAGGCTGGTACAGAGGAGCCCAAGTTGGCCAGCCTCCAGTTTCTACATAATCCTCTGGCTTATGGAAATTATAGCCCCAGATGTTTTCCGAATATCCTGCAGGTTTTCAAAAAGCTGAACTGCAAATATAAAGGTCAATGCTCATGCATCTGGCTGCTGTAAATGGGGTATCTCTGGTTTCTATCTCTAATCTGTGTGTCTGCCCAGGTTTGGCTACTTCAGTTTTCTAATGAGTCTTCTAGTCTCCAGCTTGCTTTCAAATTAAGTCTTCATTTTCCCACTGAGAGATGGTAAGAGGTAATGCCATCTTGAGATGCTAGAGTTTTTTTCCTATCATTCACTAAAGGATTACAAGGTAGGAAAGATGTGCAAAGCCAGGTTAATTCAAAGTGAGAATGAGAAAGCAGGTTCAGGTGTAAAGGAAGAAATATCTGCATGCCTTCTGGAGGGTAAGAGTGGTTTTCTGTGGGTGAGGGGACATAGTTGTAGCAAGGCAAGATTTTCCCAAATATTTTCACCAGTCAAAAATACAAGTGGAAACGTTTAAGAAGCCTTGATCTGACTGAGGTAGTAGGAACTCTTTATATGACTTGATAAAAGGAGTGAGACAACCCAACCCATATTGCAAGAGAGGAAGACGCTACTGGAACTCAAATTGTAGTTGCCCATCACAGTAGTCCATGTTTTTACCTACTCCCAAAGAGAACCACAAGTAGTCATTTACCTTGAAGGTATAAGCTTGAAATAAAACACCACATCAAAGGAAAGCCACCAAACTTTGCGTAAAATTCAGGAGTGCTTTAGTGTCTATGTAAATAGATACGTTGGCCTCTTGCCTAAGATTATAGGCAACTGCAAAGACCATCAGGGTCTGTGGAAGATACACATATTGTGTGCCAGTTTAAAATAGTACATGTAAAAAAAATTACCTTGTTAAACATGTTGATTAAAAGGCACTTCAGCCATCTTTTATGAAAACACACATACAGTATGTGTAGCAGAATGATGTAAATTGTAGTGGACCCTTAATGGACAAAAAGGAAGATTTTACAGTGCTGCTCATAGGCTTTCCGCATGGAACTTAATATCTGTGCACTCGCAAATGTGATGCTTTCTTTGTAGCGTAGTCAGAAACAGAGTTTTTGAATAGTCTGTCTCTGAACCTCCTTGCGTTCCGGTTTTTAATGATGGTTCTATAGGTGAGAGTGTTATTTAGGGATCTATTCAACCCTTAGGACGTCAGGGCTCATTAAAGGGAGTGCATCACCAGTAGTAGATCAGCCCTATGCCAAGCTGTGTTTCCTCTTTGCTCCTTTGCGCTCCGCTTTATGATCCGCCTTGATGAAAACAGCCATAATTATATGCTCCTGATGCCAGGAATTGAGTTGTTGCGTCATACCTTTCCTTCCATAATGACTGAAACCATGAGTCCAAATACAACTTCTCTCCCTCCATTAAATTATGTCTACTACATATTCTGTCACAGCAATTCACATGTAGCAAATAAGAGTATATGTCAACAAGTGTACATATAGATTTATAGTAATTGTGTGACCAGCATATATGTTAGGCATTATTTATTCATTTCCTAATCAGTGTTAACACCAATGAGGGAGGCTAGAAAATGGCTTATGAAGAGCTATCAATGTAAGAGACATTAAACGTTCAATTGTATTTCACCATCTCAATATAGTTAGCAGAATATTGTCTTTTCTTTCCTATGGTATGGCTACAGTGGGAATATATGTTCTAGAACAAGGCATGTTGGATGACTTTTTTAGAAACCATTAAGAAGTACAGTTTTTTACTTAAGCTGCCACACAGTACCATAAATTTACTAATTGTTCTCAAGGATTAGGTGAAAGGGATTAAAGGATAAGTGTGTTTGTTATATCCCTTTTAGTTGAGATCTTGTGTCTGATAACATGTTGGACCATCTTCTTCAGATTTTGTTCTGTGTCGTCAGGCCCTTCATGTTGATGTTACTTCGGCTACTTATTCTCTGTGGAAAACTGTACCTTAACCTGTCCTCATATTACAGACAACTCCTTTACTGGCACATCACCCTGGATGTCTCAAAGACATTTCAGATTCATTATATCCTGACCAAATCTCATTCTTTCTGGTCCTCACTAGGTCTTCTATAAGTAAATAATGCCATTCCCACACTAATGATAATTGAATTGCTCTCCATGCCTCTTACAAAAAAAAGGCTTGGCCATAGAAATTATAAGGAAAATATAAAATTCCAGAATTAACTTGCTCAACCTAGATAATTTATTAAACATTTTTTTCTTTAGAATGTTATGTTGTTACACCAAGCTACTGAAAATATTAAAGAAAATAGAAATATACCAGGTATCTGACTCTGATAGTTTATTGCAATTTTCTTGTCAAAGAAACTTGTGAATAAGATGATACTTGAAGTAAAGTCAAGTTTTTGAAATGAAAAGTAACATGTTTACATTAATGAGGTTTTATTGATTTTAATTAGCCTAGAAAATATTCAGAGTAGACACAAAGTAGAGTTCCTTTTTTTTTTTTCACTCAGCAAAATCCAGTATAATATGGGCAAAAATAGGTGGGTTACATAGTTAAATGATTTGGGCATCCTTTGGCTCAATTCTCCTATGCAAAGAAAACAGGACACATAAACTAATCCTCAATGTATGTTGAGAGGTGGTTTTAGTTCATTGAGATATATCAAAACCTAATTTTCAGACTGGCAGAAAGAACCACCTTAGCAGGTGAATTGCTTGCCTATTGATGCCCGGAAACAACCTCATCTGCATGCTGTCACCTGTGCTTGAACAGAGGCTTCGACACTCATTTGCATCCTGTATGTCACTCATGCATGAACAGAGGTTCCAACTTCCCTGTGGAGACAGCCAGAGTATTGATTTTGGAAGCACTCAGTACCTTCTCTTTTCTTTTTTTCTCCCCTGACATTTTTTTTTTTGCTTATTCACATATTCAGGTTAGAACAACTTCTGATTGATGTATTTGTTTCCTCTTTAGTATATTGAAGAGGTTGAACTACAGCTATACAGAGTACTTGAATGTGCATTTTGAGTTGATTCAGAGTTATCTTCTCTGATGATAGCCTTGCTTTGCCAACCAGCACTCTTGATAGCATCTTAATAATACTCATATTCCTCCTTATCTCCAAGCTCCATATGAGAATGACATTTTTATGTGCGTGAGATGATTGATATTCCAAAAGCTCACTAAGACACATAACCCAGGGCCGAGATGAGCCCACAGGCATTGTAAAGATAGGGCATTCCTAGCCTCACATCCTCAAAACGATTTAAAGAATTCTAACAAACTATCCTCTAAAGCATGAATTACCAGTAATCATTAATTGGAGGTTTAGAATCTTCCTATCTTTATTAAATGTCATAAATTGTGCTCCCCTAATTTTGTAGAACAGAATAACAAACTCATTAAATGTACGAGATAGCACATAATCACAGGGTTCTTAAAACTGTTCTGAAGCTGTGGTTTTAATTAGGAAACTCAACATCCTTTTCAAATAACTTATTTTCGTAAATGATGTTCAAATTATCTATTAGCCCCCCTGGGGTACCCCGAGCCAGCAGGGATGGGGGGCTGGAGATATCAGATTCTTCTCGGTCAGTTTTGAATGCGAGTGCCTTTTATTTATCTTTCTTTCTTTCAAGGTTAGCCACAAAAGGGGAGGGGAAACAAAACATACAATTTGTTACAAGAAGAGGGGAAGAGAACAGCCGTTACTCTAAATGTATTATCTCTAAGTTTTGAGTCAAAATGAGCCCATGCCAGTAACACAGAGAAAGATCCTAAGGGCTCTGGTCTTATAGCCCTGAGACAAAAATGTCTTGAAAATTGCTTAGCCCAACCTAAACTAACCTAGCCTAAGCCCTACCTAACCAAGTCTGCTAAGACTACCACCCAAGCCTCCCGAAATGGCAAAATGCCATGCAAAACTGCTCTGAAGCCAAAAGCCTCGGGGCAGAAAAAAAATGATCTTTAAAATTGCCTGGCCAAAGAGCCAGGATCCACCCTCCACCCAAAGCATCCCAAGGCAAGATTGCCTTAATCTGCTTTGGAACTCGCTCCTATTTATAGTACTGGCATAATATATTCAACTGTCAAACTGCTAAGACATTTCTGATTGGCTGACATGAAGTGCCTGCCAGTTAAACTGACGTTTGGGTACATTGAGACCCTCTCTCAAAGGGGCAGCTCCCCACAAAATTATGTTAGTGGCAATGGTAGTTCTGGGGAGAGAAATAAAAATGCCAAGTATCACACTGAAGTCTGAGTATGTTACTAAAAATCTTGTGTACCAGATCACCAGAACTGTCTGTGTCAGAACCCTACCTGAATGAGTCTTCACACCCGAAGGAAACCTGCTTCATGGTTTGCAGGTCAAGGTCGGAATCTTTGCCGCATGGTTTCTTCTTCCTGACAGTGGCAACAGAAATTTGTTGAGGCCTTTTACAATCCATCACAAGGCTACTCAATCACTCCAACATCAGGATTTGTCTGAAACTGTAGTTATAAACTTATCATGAATTCCTTGACCTAAGTCAATTGTTACTTTTAGGTGGGATTAGAAGTTAGAGTATGAGATACTGACATTTGCAAATGATACCTCCATCGGATATGCACATTTTCCATCCCATAATTGAGCACGTTTAAAAGATACATATTTTATTAGACTAATAAACACAAGTCTTAAGTCAAATAGTATCTCTAGCCCCTACTCTTGGTCCAGCTTTTTAAATGTTATGTATTTCTCCTGGCGTTTATTTTCCCCAGACATGGCTTATTGATACTTATCAGGTGTTGTAGGTGTTACGCAGTGACTTTACTAAGGAAGATGGTGACCTGACTTATTACATTGTTCCCCTCAATTGTGCTCACAAAACTCAGCTGTAAATGTCCCATTTTAAATCTCAGTGTTATTTATAATTTTTGGCTTAGCCCATTTTGATTATTAGCATCATTATGAAGCAGTCATTACTCACAGGTGAATCAATCTGTAATAACATTGCCCTTCTTGGGGCAGCTTATTTTTTCTGGGAGTTAATCACATCTTGGTATTTTGTTTGTCTGTGTGGTTAGCTTCTATTTATAGAACGCTTTACATAAGACAAAAATCAGTGTTGACATGGAAGGATCCATGGCTCCAGCCGCATATGTAGCAGAGGACAGCCTTGTTGGACATCAATGGGAGAAGAGGCCCTTGGTCCTGGGAAGACTTGATGCCCAGTATAGGGGAATGCCAGGGTGGAGAGGTGGGAGTGGGTGAGGGGTGAGCACCCTCATAGAATCAGGGGATGGGATATGGGGTTTCCAGGGTTGAGGAGGACACCGGGAAAGGGGATAACATTTGAAATGTAAATAAATAAAATATCCAATAAATGATCAGTGTTGATCATATATTGACAACACTTTTTAAATTTTTATTAGGGCTTTGAGAATTTTGTACAATGTCATAGGCATCATGCTCCCTCATTACTTCCCGAATGTGCACACACACACACACACACACACACACACACACACACACACACGTCCCTTATGCATTTGTCTTTATATCTTTCCTGAAAACCCATCAAGTCCAAATTGTTCTGTAGTAGGTTTCTGTGATGATTTGAATGAGATGTTAGCCCATAGTCTCAGACATTCGTATCCTTGGTCCCTAATTGATGGCACTGTTCAGAGGTTAAAAGGACCCACAACATTTCACGGTCCCTTTCTCAGCTTGGTTCTTAAAGTTCAAGATGTGACCTGTTAGCTTCCTACTCCTCCCACCATGCCTTCATTGTACCATCATTGACTCTGACCCAAAGGAACTACAATAAACTTTTCCTTCCATAGGTTGTCCGGATCATGGTGCTTTATCACTTTATCACTGCAATAGAAAAGAGACTGATACAGTTCCATAAGACTTTTGTAGGATCTTTAGTGTTATTTATCCTGCTCCCAACTTCTTGCTCTCCCCTGCCATATGATCCTCCACCCTAATTTAAACCCTTCCTACTCCACAATTCTCTTTTAACCCTTTATACAGCTGCATTCTCTCTCCTTTCCCTCTACACCCATAACTTCTTACTTATTTTCTGACACCCATGTACATTCAAAAACGATAAGCAAATATCTAAAGATTCAAAGCTAAGTCCACCAATAAGGGAAAAGAGCAGATGTTTCTCTTTCTTGATCTTTCTCACCTCACTCTGGATGATTGTTTCCATCTCTATCCATTTACCTAAAAATTTCATTTTTCTTAATGTCTGAATAACATCCCAGTGTGTATATATAGCATCATACATTTATTTGCATCATACATTTATTGGTTGGTGGAAAACTAGGCCATGTCCTAGCCTTTGCGAAGAGAGGAGCAGCGAACTTGAACGAGCCTGAGTCTGCATAACGGAGTACAGACATTTTTAAAGATTTTTTTCTTTTAGACATTTGTATTCCATACTTTCGAAATTCTTACTAATTTCACACCTCCATTTTAAACTATGTTGTTTTCTTGATATTTAGGGTTTTTTTTTAAACAGTTCTTTGCATGTTTTTACTTTCTCAAACTTCACCAGTGAGGTAGGTACTGGTATCTTATATTTTGCACATTATGTAAGAGAAGCAGAAAAGGATGAATAACTTGGCAGAGTAATCAACCCTCTAAATGTCTGGCTTGAAATGTAAGTAGTATGACTCATAAAAAAAAAACCTACCCTGGGCTTTTAAAATGTGGATCTTGAGGTAAAGGTAGTATTTTTAATAAAATAAAAGAGTTAGAGAAATTAGTCTAGGTTCTTCTTGACAACTAAAGAAAGAGAAAATAAAATAGTGGCCTAGATTTTTCATATGTTGTAATAATGTGATGTGAAGATACATAACTATCTACTCTCATAGCTGTTGGACATGTATGAATAAAGAAGTTGTCACTGCCTACACATTTGAGAGAATCTTTAATAGAAGCCAGGTAGGTTAGTGACGAGAAGGTATCCTTTCTCTAAGCAAGGGAGTATGTAGAGAAGAGATGTACATAAACATTATAATAGCTATCAAGCTAAGATCTCTGAAAGACCTAGAGTGAAAGAGGCAATCCCAACAGAAGGACAGGGAAGGAAGGCTAACCCTGTGTTATAATGGACATAAAATGAAGTGAGTGAAAATTAGAAAGGGTACTTGGTGACTTCCTCTAGGCAACCGCAAATATTATATATAAATAGGCTGTATACAATGCTACATTTTATTTGGTCACCTTTTTAAAATTTTTCTTCTAGTTTACTATTTTTTTGTATCTTATATATTTGGTATTGGTACATAGAGGGACTCAGTTACTATTGCCCCTTTAAGAATTTCTAGGACAAACCCTAGAAATGATACCAAAGTTGTATGCCAGCACAGTTAGGGAACCATAAAACATTAGAAATGAGAAAGCCATAAAGATTTCCTCCTGGTTCATTTCAGTTCATTGAAGGGGATCCTGAAATTCAAACAGGCTGAGCAACCCCCACAAAGAAGCCCCCTGAAACAGATACTCACTGGGGTCTACACCCCTATTCTTATTTATCTTAGTGTGTTAGAGACGTTAGAGTCAGCTAAAGCCTTTATGCTCTCCTGATTTATATATGGCTCACCTTGGAGATCTGATAACACATCATACAGTCTTTTTGCCTGTGCGTGTATAAACATGGTGTATGTATATGTATGTATATATGATCGGAGAGGGTTTGCATGCCGGCAGAGGCCAAAATGAAGACGTGAGATGCACTCCCTTTTCACTCTTTGTTTTATTCCCTTGAGACAAACTTCCTAGAGACTTGACTTCAGATCATATGGAAAGATTTTGCTTGTACCACTCCCCTATTGAATCAGAACATTGAACTATTTATTCGCCTCAATGCCTTAGCAACATCTAGGCACATCAAGGCATCCTTTAGATGTTGAATTAGTAGCATCAGGACAAAATGTACACTTTTTCTGAAAATGTACAATTCTTTAAGAACCCAAAGTTGTGACATGTAACTTGTAACATTACAGATGTTGAATATAATCATGATGGAATTTCGGGAATGGATGTCTGTGTTTTTTGCAGTTTAACACATTAGTGTAGGACAGATTACACGAGTCCAGCGTGTAGTTTTTCTAACTTGCTGCCTGTCCTTGTGAATGTTATTGCTTCTTTTTACTTGGGATGAGGCCAGAAGATTTGTTCTTTCACATTTAGAAATGTAAGCTTATGAACCAAAAAATTCACAGGATTCAGGAACCCATGGGCAGTAGGAACTGTTTGATAAGATGAAAGAATCTGCCATTTCAAGCCAGCAAACTTCTAGACACACAGAACTGTCCTATATGGGAACTGGTGTGAAGTCTGACCATAGAAATCTCATACTTTTAAAGCTTTTTAAAAGTAGCATGAAAGCTAGTTTTATCTGGCAATATTTCTCCAAACCATACTCTCGTCAGGAAACCTATTCAGAGACTAACAACTGTTGTAACATTTGAACATTCCAGTCTAGAAAATTGCAAATTTCTTTTTCTCAGAGATTATCTGAATCCTTCTTTGCAAATATTTGGGACTCCATCTTCATATGCTTGGTTTTTAAATAAATATTTTGCTGGTTGCGGATATCCTATACCAGAGTGGTTGTTATACATTTTAGATGTGTTAGACACATATCTATTCCCAGTGAGTTCTAGGCTAATGTAAGGGACATGGTAAGCAACATTGTTTTCGTTTCTGTGAAACTTGTGCCTAACAGTGCGAGTTTAGATGCTCAGTGCCATTTTCCTTACCTTACTTGTAGTGAGCATGTCTCTTTAAGACAAAAGCCAAGCGGCAATTGGCAGCTTCAGAAAGCTGAACTGACGGGCTGGGGGCGTGGCCAACTGTGTCTCATTTGGCTTGACCAATTAGAAGCAGTCTTAGCCATCTGACAGTTATGACGTCATTCAGGTCTATAAAAGCAGCTACTCCGAGGCAAGGCATGGGAATCCTGCCTTTTTCTCCCACTGGTTTAGGAAGGTAATTTTATAATTCTGCCTTGGAGGCTTTGGCTTAAAGACGTTTTTTACTTTGGGGTTTTTAGCCCAGGGGTCTCAGACTTTCTCTGTAATATTGGCATGGGTTTATCTAGGCTCAGGACTTAGTGGTAATTAACATTCACTCAGGATAAAAGGTTGTTCCTCCTCTCTCTCTTAATCTCTTGTAACGTTTTGTCTGTTTATCCCTACCCAATGTAACTTTCCTTCAAAGTAAATAAACAAAGGCCTGATTCAAAATCATTTAGGAAGGGGCGGATGTCTCGTGCTCCTTATCCCTGCAGGACAGGGTACCCCGGGGGGCATAGACACTTACTTACTATTAATAATAGATTTTATGATCACTTAGCATGTGGCAGACAGAATGCAAAACCCTACTGTAGTGGCTATTCCTGGTGGTCAATTTGACTCTATCTGAAATGAACTACAAATCCAGAATTAGAAGGCTCACCTGTGGCCCTAATCTGGAGGCTGAGAAATACAAGTTTCTGACCTGAATCTTGGCATGGAGATCTTGAGGCATAGTGGCTATGAATTCCAGAAGATTAAGAAAGGAAGATCTACAAGTTCAAGGTCATCTGGGATTAAAGATGTGGTGGCACACACCTTTAATCTGGGCAACACCTTTTGCTGGAGACCTATATAAGGACATTGGAAGAAGGAAGGCTTGCTCTGTTTCACCTGCTTGCCTTGTGGGACTGAGCAACTGCTAGATCCTTGGATTTCCATTCACAGCTGCTGCTGACCATTGTTGGGAGTTGGACTACAGACCATAAGTCATCAATAAATTCCTTTATTACATAAAGACTACCATAAGTTTTGTGACTCTAGAGAACCCTGACTAACACACCTACATAGTTACTACCACCTCAGTTCTTAGAAAAAAACCAAGAACCCTAGCAGGCAGGCACTGTACCTTGACTTGGGATTCATTTAATGGAAGAACAGAGAGTTTATAAAACATGCAATGGTCACCCTGGTAATATGAGGACGGAGCTTCAAACCAGCCCTCTGAATTCATTATACCATCTTAATTATGATATAAGTAAAGGGAAGGAATGAAATTAATTTACTAAATTTCTTTATTCCATAATTTTTAGTACTAAGTGCAGAGTTGACACTATAAAAGAGAGCATGTGCAGCCAACCATTGGACTGAGCATGGAGACCCCAATTGAGGAGTTAGGAGAAGGACTGTAGGAGCTGAAAGGGTTTGCAACCCCATAGGAAGAACAACAACATCAACCAACCAGACCTCCAACCCTAGAGCTCCCAGAGACTAAACCACCAACCAAAGAGTACATATGAAGGGACCCATAGATCCAGCCACATATATAGCAGAGAATGGCCTTGTTGGACATCAATGGGAACAGAGGCCCTTGGTCCTGTGAAGGCTCAATGCTCCAGTGTAGGGGAATGGTAGGGCAGTGAGGCAGGAGTGCATTGTGAGTAGGAGCACACCCACATAAAATTAGGGAGGGGGGAGGGGATAGGAGGTTTGTGGAGGAGAAGCCAGGAAAGGGGATAACGTTTGAAATGTAAATAAAATATCTAATAAAAAATAGGAACAACAACAACAACAAAAAAGAAAGTCTGTGGGAGGAATCCAAGCATACTGCTAATGCTTTTCCACTCAAAAAAGGTTCTCATAGTTATTGCATAGCAATGTGTACATTTATGCCACTAAATGTGAATTTTCAAATAGTCAAATGATGCATTTTATGTTATGTACATATTGCCACATTAAAAATTTTGAGTGTTAAGTAAAAGATTTTCTCATTCATCAATTGAGTAAGAAATATAAAACTTACCACAAAACTTATAGTGTCTTTTACACCACAAAGTCTTAAAACCTCACACAAGAAATATTACTGCTATTTATAAGTGGAAAAACATAGGCCTGGAAGATTAAATATCCTTATTAAAAGTCACATTGCTGATTAGTGGGGCTGGAAAGCCTCAGATATATTTGTTTCAATTTGATCACATGAGGACATTACTTTCAAATCTTTTCTCCACCCCACATTTCTAAGATCAAAGTTTGTCCATTTCGGTCAATTTGCACAGGATAATATACAAACCAGATCTGAAGGTTCCTCAGCCTTATTGACTTCATGCTGATCCAGCCTGGATCTGAAAATACCTCAGCCTCCCAAAACCATGCCCACCTACACTAGATTTGAAGGCTCCTCACCTCACAGGTTAACACTGACCCAACTGTAACAACCATCTTGGAGATCCATCAGCCAAATATTGTGTTGAATGCATTATCTAATGTTCTGGTATTCTCAGACAGATTTAACACAGTAAAAGAGATAACATTTTGAAAATGTCAGAGGAATTCAAGCACACTACTGAAGGTTTTTTTTTTCTTGCCAAAAATATGTTTCTTGCATTTACTAACTAAACAACAAAAAATTAAAAGATCTATCACAACATTTACAGTATATTTATAGTATATTTGTACTAAAGAGCATTTTAAAAGTTTATAAATGACCAGTAAAATAATATTAAAATCCTGGGCTAAGTAGGATAACAACTTATTTATTCACTCAGTAAATGTCTGTTGAATATTTTCTGTAGGTGTTGGAGAAACTGAGGCAGGGAAAATCATCTCTCAAGAAGACAGTGGATGCATGAAGTGGTAGATATAGATTATACAATGTGCTATGAAGAGCAATGAAGCCAGAAAATGGAGAAAAGGAATTAAGAACTAAGGCAAGATGATTGCTGTGATAAAAAAAAAAAAATCAGAGAGCCAGACTGTGGTGGCACATGCCTTTAATCTCAGCACTCGGGAGGCAGAGGCCAGTGGATTTCTGAGTTTGAGGCTTGCCTGGTTTACAGAGTGAGTTACAGGACAGCCAGGTCTACAGAGAGAAACCCTGTTTCAAAAACATCACCCCCCAAACAAAACAAAAACAAAAAACAAAAAAAGAAAGAAAGAAATCAGAAAGGATCTAAAAATAGAAGCTACACCTCCTGTTTTATAATGATGCACAAATGTGAGCACGAGTATTCAAAGTAACTGTGTTGAGCACTTGTAAAGTCACTGTTACATATCACAGAAGAGAAAACAGATTTGGATTAAGGAGGTTAAGTTGACTCTGTTACTGTAAACTTGGAAAGTCAGAACTTGAACTCACATTTTCTTTTTTTTTTTTTTTTGACTCTATAATTTTTGCAGTAATTTTTAATATTTAAAGGTAATTGTACATTTCAGCTTTTTTGGACTCTTTTTATTGTATATTTTCTTTATTTACATTTCAAATGTTATCCCCTTTCCTGGTTTCCTTCCCTCCAAGGAACACCCTATCACATCCTCCCTCTCCTGCTTCTATGAGGGTGTTCCTCCACCCACTCCTACCTCCCCATCCTCAATTCCCCTACATTGGGTCATCTACCAAGCCTTCATAGGACCAAGGACCTCTCCTTCTATTGGTTCATGACTAGGCCATCCTCTGCTACATATACATCTGGAGCCCTGTGTATAATCCTTTGTTGATGACTTAGTCCCTGGGAGTTCTGGGGGGTCTGGTTGGTTGATATTGTTGTTCTTCCTATGGGGTTGCAAACCTCTTCAACTCTTCAGTCCTTTCTTTAACTCCTCTATTGGGGACCTCGCTCTCAGTCCTATGGTTGGCTGCTAATATCCACCTCTGTGTTTGTAAGGCTCTGGCAGGGCCTCTCAGGAGACAGCCATATCAGGCTCCTTTCTGCATGCATTTCTTGGCATCCACAATAGTGTCTGGGTTTGGTAACTGTATATGGGATGATGAATCCCCAGGGGGGACAGTCTCTGTGTGGCCTTTCCTTTAGTCTCCTTTCTATACTTTATCTCCATATTTGCCCCCCTGTGTATTTTGATCTCCTTCTAAAAAAGACTGAAGCACCCACACTTTGGTCTTCCTTCTTACTGAGCTTCGTGTGACTATTAATTGTATCCTGGTTATTTGGAGCTTTAGGGCTAATATGCACTTATCAGTGAGTGCATACCAAGTGTGTTCTTTTGCAATTGTAATCGTACAATTTGCAATTGTATCCATTCCTCTGTTGAAGGACATCTGGGTTCTTTCCAGCTTCTGGCTATTATAAATAAGACTTCTTCTATGAACATAGTGAAGCATGTGTCCTTGTTATATGTTAGATAATCCTTTGGGTATATGCCCAGGAGTGGTTTAGCTGGGTTCTCAGGTAGTACTATGTCCAATTTTCTGAAGAACCATGAAACTGATTTTCAGAGTGGTTGTACCAGCTTGCATTCCCATCAGCAATGGAGGAGTGTTCCTCCTTCTCCACATCCTCACCAGTATATGTTATCACCTGAGTTTTTGATCTTAGCCATTCTGACTGGTGTGAGGTGGAATCTCAGGGTTGTTTTGATTTGCATTTCCCTGATGACTAAGGATGTTGAACATTTCATTAGGTACTTCTTGGCCATTCAATATTCCTCAGTTGAAAATTCTTTGTTTAGTTCTGTACCCCATTTTTAATAGGATTATTTGGTTCTCTGGAGTCTAACTTCTTGAGTTCTTTATATACATTGGATATTAGTCCTCTATAGGATGTAGGATTGGTAAAGATCTTTTCCCAATCTGTTGATTGCCTTTTTGTTCTATTGACAGTGTCCTTTGCCTTACAGAAGCTTTGCAATTTTATGAGGTTCTCTTTATCGATTCCTGATCTTAGAGCATAAGCTATTGTTGTTCTGTTCAGGAAATTTTCCCCTGTGCCTATGTGCTTGAGGCTCTTCCCCACTTTCTTTTCTATTAGTTTCAGTGTATCTGGTTTTATGTGGGGGTCCTTGATCCACTCGGATTTGAGTTTTGTGCAAGGAGAGATTAGAAAGAGTAATTTGCAAATTCATCTGGAATAAAAGAACACCTAGGATAGATAGTGAAAACTATTCTCAACAATACAGGAACTTTTGAGGGAATCACCATCCCTGACCTCAAGCAGTATTACAGAGCAATAGTGATAAAAAAAAAAAAAAAAAAAAAAAAGCATGGTATTGGTGTAGAGATAGGCAGGAAGATCAGTGGAATAGAATTGAAGACCCAGAAGTGAACACACACACATATGGTCACTTAATCTTTGACAAAGGAGCTAAAACTATCCAGTGGAAAAAAAGCATTTTTAGCTAATGGTGCTGGCTCAACCAGAGGTCAGTATGTAGGAGAATGCAAATCGACTCATTCTTATCTTCTTGTACAAACCTCAAGTCCAAGTGG
The DNA here is from genome assembly GCA_019843855.1 of Hylomyscus alleni. Lineage (NCBI taxonomy): Eukaryota > Metazoa > Chordata > Mammalia > Rodentia > Muridae > Hylomyscus > Hylomyscus alleni. The sequence continues at coordinate 57,895 of JADRCC010524213.1, forward strand.
ATCAATGGCCTCCACATAAAATCAAATTTACTGAAACTTATAGAGGAGAAAGTGGGGAAGAGCCTCAAACTTATGGGTACAGGGGAAAATTCCTGAACAGAACATCAATGGCTAATGCTGTAAGATCAAGAATCGACAAATGGGACCTCTTAAAATTGCAAAGCTTCTGTAAGGCAAAGAAATCACGTTTTCTAACTGTAGAGTCTATCAGATCTTCTTTTTGCCCTTTCTTTTTTACACTATTATGGACCATAGTTTCACAAATGGAAATATATTGAAGATATTATTGATTAGTGGATGGACCTAAACCAAAACTATAGTTTCCATTTCAATAAAACCTTCTTCTGTGATACACATTTACAGTCAACTATGTACAGAAACTGACTTCTGAGTCTGCTAAATGCATTGGAAAGATTATGATTGGAAAGTCTGTTAGGGTGTGAACTGTTTACATTAAACTTTATGTTCTAGTTAGCTTCCTCTTACCTTCTTGGGTTTTCATGCTGTTTCTAACAAAACGAGTGTAGCCATGGAAACACATTTGGAATAGTGGCATAAGTCAGTTCTGAAGAAAAAGCAAACATCCTGGTAGTAATCTTGCAGTGTCTTATCAAGACAAATAAGAGGGATGATTTAAAATAAAGAGCCCATTATACTATAAGGGACTTTCATATAGAGAAATCATAGTTCATTGTTAAATTTAACTATTTTCCCTAAAGTTAAAGAATATGATTAAAAGGATGCCATGACTTAATCAACAAAATATTTTAAAAGATGTCATGAAAATATTGCCTTCTTATCTTGCAAGTTGGAAGACCACACTTTCTTAAAGAGCAAAGGTAATGTGAATCAAAACATTGAAAGTTAATGAAATTTTATCTAACATAAACTTATATAAACATTGTCCAAAAAACTTGACTAAAACAACAGGGAAGTATTATTTAAGAAGAATGTCCATTGCAGTGTCACTTACATCAGCAAAAATAGGGCCAACAATATTATAACTAATAGAAATAATAAAAGCAATGATCATATTGCCCATAGGAATGCCTGCCTTATCTGAAACCTTAAGTGAAAAATGAATACATAGCAAAGAAAGAGTTCCATGTGTCCTAAAATTCATAGAAAGGGGCGATACAAATGTTTATATGTTATCTAAGGATAATGAACTTATAGATGTCCCCTTCTATTTTGAAATTTCTTTGAAATATTTGGAAACATTTTAATTATAAAATATTTAGCCCATAGTTTACTAATTCTATTCTTCTATTACTTCCAGAATAAAATAACTCAAAGATGAAACCAAGAGGCTAGAGAGTAAGACTAGAAAATTATTTCCTTTCTTTGAAACTCAAAGGAACTCCTAACTTTGGTCTGGCTGCACTCACTTATGAACTAGTAAAAATCAGTAGGAACTTACCTTCTATTTTCCACATTTGTGACCTATAACTCTAGAGCAGCGATCGCATGCCTATCACACCATTTCATGGTGGATACATCATAATGAATACCTTGTTTATGAGATGTACAGGTCCATGTATGGAAAACAGTGGTTTCCAGTGTGTTCTAGTTAACAGCTCAGACTCTGGAGATTCCTCTGCTCTAGAACCTAAGTTAGAGCGTAAGAATTTGAACTACATGCTATTGCTATCATGGAGCAGGACACTCAAGAATCTTAGGAGTGAACATGCACTTTGTATGTAGAATAGATGGGAATCATTTGCAGGCAAAGGGTGTGACTAAGGGACTCTAAAGTGAGCAAGGACCCTGTTCATTGCTATATTCACCTCCCTTTGAGCCAAGGAAGATCCAGGGGATTGATTCAAACCATTAGGCTATGGACACGTTGATGAACATTCCTAAAATTACATTTTGCTAGATTACAATCTTCTCTAGCTAACCACCACCCCCTATTCCCACAACTGTTGTTATGTGTATCCCATAGACAAAGGGAAAATCAGTCCTTTGAACATCATGCAAGTTCTCTTACTTGAACCTCTAGGTAAGATTCCACCCCTCACTACACTCATTGTACTATAATAATTTGTAACTTGGCAACAGATAAATAATATGTAGTGGTTTGAATAGGAATGGTCCCCATAAGGTCATGTGTTTAAATGCTTGGCCCATAGGGAGTAACACAATTAGGAGATATGGCCTTGTTGGAATAGGTTTGGCCTTGAAGGAGAAAGTATATCATTGTGGGACTGGCTTTGAGATCTCATGTGCTCAAACTAGGCTTAGTGTGGCAGTCTCCTTCTGCTACCTGCAGATCTAGATGTAAAACTCTTAGCTCCTTCTCCAGAGCCATGTCTGCCTGCATGCCTCCATGCTTCTTGCCATGATGATAATGGATCGAACCTCTGAAACTGTAAGCCAGCCCCAATTAAATGTTTTTCTTTATAAGAGTTGTTACGGTCATGGTGTCTCTTCACAGCAATAAAACCCTAACTAAGACAATATAATAACACAATAAGCAACCATCTTGGTAATCTCCCATTTTAATGCCTAATTAGACAAATAGTTCCAATTGTACAATTAAAATAGTTACATTTCATGAAGAAACAATTATATTACCATTTTATTACCTTTCTATTTCTTCAAAGAAGCAGGGAATTATTAAGACCAACTTTCCAACCATGACAATATTTTATTTTCTTATGCTCAGACATGTTCTAGCTTTTCGTTTTCATGCCCAGTAGAAGCTATGTCCAATGCCAAATCTAGACAAGTCTGAGGATCAACTGCTTTTAGACTCCAGTGGTCCATATTTATTTTTAATTTTTTCTCACTGTGGAGATTTCAGCATATCTTGAGGTATCTTTTGAACTGCTACCACCTACACATGCAACGTAAGTAATATTAATTAAAATAATATGTGAATCTATTTTCTCCTCAGAAATAAAAATTAATATGAGATTATGTAAAAGCACATTTACTCTCAACATACTCTCCGTTACTCAGGACATATGAGAGACAGAGTAAAGAATGCTAACAAAGCTATTTCTTCTGATAATAGGAACCTAAGAGGTTTGGCAAATATGTTATGTTATGTTATAGTCAATGGCAAATAATGTTATCTCACATCTATGAATCGTGCTTTTATTACCTATGCTTACTATTTTATATATGATACATACTTTTCTATATCTTATACATGCCTATTTCACACTGTAGTTTTAATTGTTTTTAAGTCAGTAGAAATTTTACATTTTATAATTTTAAAAATGTCATTTAGAAAACCTTAGCCTCTCAAGACATTGTCAACATTATTATTCTATACCTGACAAATTCTGCATATTATCCCTAAAAATCATAAGTCTTAAAAATTTACTTCAGTCACAGAGATTGCAAAAAGTGTGACATGAACACTATTAGCAATTTGTCACAAATAATATTTATGTACACTTTTTTAAAAAGATAAGCAGAACTAGTAAGTGTAATAGATAAGAATGTTCAGAGAAGGTGATTTCACTTCTAAAGCTAGAGAAGCCAAAAATGTGTCAGTCCTCTGGTTTTGCGGATAAGAAAGGAGAACCAGGGGACTTATTGGTTACATTTGTATCTAAGAGTAGAACATATGAGTGTGCCATATAGGCATGTTTCTTCAAGGATTGACAACCTGTTCCCAGGCTGGAATTCTGTTGTTCCACAATGCCCTAAATCCTTTATTGAAAACAGGCTGTGCCCTGTGCTAAGTCACTCCTATTGTGTGAAACCATGGCTTTTCAAGATGTGCTTTGTTTGTCCAATAGACTGTTTTACAAGCAACCTTTGACTCAGTTTTAAGGATGAAGGATGATTGTGGTAAACAAGCAAATATTAACATTTGTCAGAAATCACCCATTCAGCATAGACGGATCTCGAAGTATTAGTGGTAAAACTCTATAAATTTATCAGAACCAACTGAGGCAATGGAGACATATGCATTTCTTAAAATCATATCAGAAAAAAACAGGCCCAAGGATATATGGGAAACAACAGACCAAAAAAAGGGTATAATTCCCCATCTTGGACCTTATAGAGTAGTGACACTCAGCACTATGATATCTATATATACTGTGTGATATGAGAGTAAACATTACTAATATAGATTGGAATAAAATAAAAACCTGTAAGCTGGGCAGTGGTGGCATATGTCCTTAATCCCAGCACTTAGGAGGCAGAGGCAGACAGATTTCTGAGTTTGAGGCCAGCCTGGTCTACAGAGTAAGTTCCAGGACAGCCAGGGCTATACAGAGAAACCCTGTCTTGAAACACTCCCCCCCCAAAAAAAATAAAAAATAACCTGTGATCACATAATTCCTATGAGCAGAGTCAGCAGGATTTCCTGGCAAATTAAGAACACTGAAGCCATGTACCTTCTAAACATGAAAACAGGACTTAACTATTATATATGAAAATAAACAGTTTGTTTAGAATTCCTTTAACATGAGTTTTATTATATATCCCTTTGACTCTATTAAGAACTGTGCTGTTAATAACACCTGATTAGTAATTATAGGCTTTATATAAGAAAATTGGGACTGATTGCCTGATGAAAGCAATGACATGGGCAAAGGTAAGCGATGACAGAGAGCAGGACTGTTTGTGCACATCCAGAATAAGTCAGTACATGTCGAATTTTCAAACATAACAAACCCAAATCACACTTTGAATTTTAAAACTTCTTTAAAAGATAGTTAAATCGCTGACTTTTAAATATTTTGAAGGCAACATTGGAAACATTTAATTCTATATCTGTTATGGCACGGTCCCCTTGATGGTCCCTATCTGCCATTCGGCAGAAGGCAGGTACAAACAGTCCCTTTCCTTTTCATCATTGGTGACATTGTGAACCAGAACCTCTTTGTATCATGGAAGAAACAATACCATGGCAACCTGAAGTCATGAGAAAACTTAAAGCTAAAAATATAAAATATCAAGGGTCTTTTGTTCCAGTCAGATCCATTGCCAGGAATCAACCCCAAGGTTCTTTCTAGTTCGTTCCCCTGAACTGTCAGATAGGAAGCCATACTTAATCTTTTCTTTGCGATACTTCTTTACCCAAGTGTCCTCAGTCTTAATACCACTGGTACTTTCAACCTATTATTACTACATAGGGCCCTTTGGTGTGCTGCAGTATATATAGCAGTAGCCTGATATCTAGCTAGATGCCAGCAGCACCCAGTTGGAAGGACAGAGGGTCTTTAGATACTTTGTAGGATCGGGGAGAGAGAAAGAAGTTTCTGTAGGTGAGAATCAATACTTTATTTCTTTGTTGGCACAGATGTAATATTTTTGCAAAATGCTCTGAATAATAATGATCCTGTCCTATTTGGTACAATAAACATGGTCATGCTTTCTTAACTTGGTAAAATATCATACCTGAGACATATACTTTTAATCTTGTGCAAACTGACCAATTTTTGCCTAATCTCATCTCTCTCTTAAATTTCTTCCTGAAACGCACCAGGCAGATATGAGTGTGGTGGCTGACTGGCTTTCTCCAGCTACTTGCCCTAGAGCTGGAAGCACAATGATAATAAATCAGTCTGCATTCCATGTTTTCATAGAACACTTCCATCAGAAGTTTTCTTGTGGGAAAATGAGACTCTGGAAATATGGTATGAAGAAATCTTGTGTGTGTGTGTGTGTGTGTGTGTGTGTGTGTGTGTGTAGCTTAGTAAACGGAATCGTGTGAGATCATTTTATAACGATAGGCACCAGTCAGATTTATAAGACTTTCTCCATTGTTCCAGAAGTACAGATTGCCTTCTTCTAGGAACAATGGGAAAGTCATTTGAGCATTGTAACCAGACAAAATAGCAGGGAGGAGCAGGAGAGAGGAATAGCAAGCAGGAAGAAGTGGATGAGAAAAAGATCTAATTACATGGGAAAATAGATTATATGGAAATATGAGTAAAAGTTAGATTTCATCAAAAAGTTATTCAGTTATTATGACTGCTTTCATATAGACGATATCCAGAGATGGGGTAAGATGAAGAAGGAATAGGGCTCCTTGATCAATTGAATGCCTTAAGGTGAATAACTAGAGTCCAGAATGATTCTTGGGTTTTATTTTAAGTAACAGGGAATCAGTTCTATTAACTCAGCTTTTAAAGACTGGAGAGACAACAAGATATCTATTTTAGTTAAATTAAGTCTGAGATCCTACTTAGCTAATAACAAGGATGTTAAGGGATATCATCTAAGATTTCCAGGAAAACGTCAGGAGCAGAAATGCTGGTTTGACTCACTGGTATTTAAGGCTATCAAGAGTCTTGGTCCCAGATGAGATGACTAAGGAGATGAAAAGACATATGCATCTTATATGCACTGAGGCATACAGATACCTAGAATTTGAGCACAAAAAGAAGAACACATAATAGGAGAAGAGTCTGCCAGGTAGAAGGAGGAAATCAAGTTTGGGAGTCAGGGATCTACACAAAAGAAATTTCTAGTAGTGATTTGTGACATGTACTTCCAGGAGCCATTTCACTCCAGAAGATGTGAGTAGAAGCTTATGCAAGAAGACCGATGTTTTCTAAAGACACTCAAACTAAACCAGAGCACTTATAATTTGGTATATTTTAGTGAACTCACCAGATTCATACAGTGACTTTAGACTATTTCAAACTTGTCCTCAAGTCTAAGCAACCCTCTATTTTTATAGAACTCTTACAAAAAATGTTCTATGAATATATACACAAAAAATGCATACAATGATACAAAGAAAAGCATATGTCACAGGAACATGAAACATTCCAAATTGAGTTATAGAGTACTTTCAAATACAAAGCCTGACCTTAATTTGATATTTTGTAATTGCCAGAATTGAGGACTACAGAAGACCAGCAATGATGTTTTCAATCTCAAAAAGACAGGAATGGGGGGGCACATCTCTATGTAGTTTTCATATGCTTGCAAACAGTAGCACAAAAGTTAATGTTCTTTGCTGGAGTGAAGAATGCAGTTATCAAAATCATTCAGTGCTAAGTTTGGTAATGGGGTCCTTTTTGCTCCATTTGAATAAGCCAGCCATCTTATCCTAGTTTTATTGAATTAGATGTACAATGATCCAATCTCTGCTTCCAGAGCCTATTAATAGTTATTGGCCTAAAAATCTTTCTCTATATATCTGAACAATGTGTCCCTCATGAACAGAAAGCATTCAGCCTTATAAGAGGACAAATGACTGGCATTTTCCATTGATAGCAAAGTATTTATGCTCATATATTAGGTTATAATAGTAAAAATGTTTTTTAATGCTACAAATAGACTTTATATTTTTAGAAAATATGCCTGATTAATAATCATTTCTCAGTTGCTTACAGACCTCAGCAGTCTTTAAATGGCTCATGTCTTGACACATGCTAAAAAGATGAGAGATTAAGCTATGCCATGTATTATGATAAAACATAACTCTTCGATTCTAAGAGACTGGGGTTTTTGCAGAACCTCACAGCTGAGTTAGTAATTCACTCTAGAGTTACTCAAGACTGCAGTCCTACTGTCTACTCGGCCTGCTTGTTTAACCTGCCTTTCTGAGAGCAGTGTAACAACTGATCCTTCTTGCTTTGGCTTTCCCCTGTAATCAACTTTTACAACCTAAGCTAATGCATAGCTGTGACCTCTAATTATATACTCATCTGTGCCCCTGATGCAAGAGGAATGCATGTGTTGTGTGTATGTTATGATAATGATAATTATTTGCTGGAAATAGCAAATATGAGTTGAAAACAACTTTCTAAAAAAAAATAGTCACACCAAAAATATTGAACACAACTTTACAGGGATTGGTTGATCAATAAAAACATTTCTACTACTTTTTGTTATTAGGGTCAGTTGGAGTCAGTGACTTGATCCCTTATAAAAAATGTTAAAGATGTCTGTAACATATCTTTTATTCCACATATTTTTGCAGTGATGTTCTATAAAAAATAGAGCAAAAATACTTTGTTAAGGAAAGACACAGGAGCAGATTCATAAAGACAGTCTTCAATAGGCACAGATTCAGAACTCTTATGCCAGGCAAAGACACAGGGAAAGTGAAGTAGAGAATTCAAATCAGGGCTCAGTTTTGGATATATTATACCAAGAGGGAATTATTTTATTTCTTTCCTCAATGAGACAGAGATGAACTACTAGTGACTTGGGGTTTATTACTAATGTGTTAAATCTATGCATTAAGCTTATTATAAAAGTAATCATGCTGGAATATGAATATTTTTTACCACATTAGTATAAATATTCATAGACAAATGAGAGCCTGGAGAAAGGCTCTCTGTCATGTGCTCTTCCTTGAAATGACATCCGAAACCTGCACATAACCACTCCCTAAGTTGGGGACCTGTTTTCCCACATTCTCAACTCTCTGACCTGCTGCCCAGACCCTTATGGCTTTGGGGTAGCATCTCATGTTTTCTTTACTCTATCAAGTTTGCATGCATTATTATCTCAGCATCTTGGGATCTTTCCTTTCCTGGTGACGGCTTTGGATGTATGTCCTATGCCTAGGATGAGGATCGTTTGCTTGTTACACTGAGGGAGTCTTACAGACTTCAGCATAAATGACTTCACGAAGTAAAGTAATTCTTATGGTTTTCCAGACTTAGATCATTTACTTGGAAGTATCTTATTTTTAAGGGGATAAGAAACACATCAAATCTTGCAAACCATTCCTCCTACACTGAGATTTAAATTCTGTGTTGTAGGGAATAAATCTCTGTGCTTTATAATATAAGAGACTTTAGGCCTCCAGGAACCCTATATTTGCCTAGCATCCAACTGAGCAGAATGTATATGCCACAAATTCACTTGAAGCAGTTTGGGTAATTGATGTTTGGCATATAGAACATCTGTTTATGGTAAGTTAATTCTCTGGATACTACCTGGTTTTCTCAGAGAACTAAGTAGATGGAAAACTATTTCCATGGTCTTATTTTGAGAGTATTCATCTTTTAATTATTTTTAAGTTGAGGCTCTGTCTCCCCCGTTATTTGATGATTCCATTTAGGTCACCTTCATGGGTATATTTTAGGAAGTTTCTACTGTATTAGGTTTCTATACTATCCCTCTAATTGGCCTTAGTGCTTGCTGTGTCTCCTTATACTGCTCTCCTCATCCCTCTTTTCCCTTCCCCTCTCCACTTGATCCACCGATTGAAGCTGCCCCACCCATCCATAGCTATCCTATTTCTCATTACTAATGGGATCTATCCCCCATCACCTGCCCAGTCCCTCACTCTATACATAAATTGTAGCTTGGGTTAATCATTTCATTGTTTTCAGGCTCCAGAACTACAAAGGGAGAAGTTTGTACACTTGGTTTGACTCACAATCAAAGATATAGTTTGAAATATAAAAGACATATATACATATTTCTTTTAAGAAAATGTAAACATTTTCTAAAGCACACGATTTTTCCTCAACATGAGCAATTTTTATATGCACTGAGTAAACAAAATGGTCTAACACTCACCAGCACAGAATAGAATACAAGGTTACGATCATGTATGACATTATACCTGTACTCCAGGTGACTGTAGTCCAGTGAGAGAAGACAAGAATAGAAAGGATAGACTCTAACACCCAAGTCAATGAACTGGGTAGAATTTTTAGGGAGAATTCTTCTGTAGTACACAGGGAATATAGACAGTGATAATGAAGGAGGAGGTTCAGCTAAGTCTTTACATCGCATTCCCCTGCAGATGAGAACAGATGGGTGATTTTTCTTCCTTAAGCAAAATGTTTTTGAAATGTTGCCTGAAATTCAAAAGAAAATTTTGCATAAAATATCTGGGCTTCAGAGAGAAAAAGCATAAATATTTGGCATCCTAAGTGCCTATTGTTGGGTGGTTAGGAATCTCTAATGTCTCCTTAGTCTACTCTTCAAAGGAAAGATTTCCTTCTGCTATTCAAATGAAAAATTCTCACTGAATTCAACAGCTGTCTCTCCTGCTTTAAGCACTGAGTTTATTTTTCCCTTGCTCTTTTGAAATGAATGTTGTATGTACAAATTACTGGGTCTGTGTGATAAGATGTAGGCATAAACGGTACAGTGTGGGATTGTTAAGATACATTTTACCTAAATAGCAACACCGTGGAAGAATGTTAACCGTGGTATTTTATTTACTAAACCAAGAAAATTTGCTATGTTCATTTTAACCCAGTATCTTTTTAAAAAAAATGTGTTCTTAGTGTCTTGTCAAGATTTTTCACTAGAAATTACAATTCTATATTGTTTTAAAAGCACAGTATGGATTTTTTTTCAATTTTTACTTTTACCATGTTCCATCCTTCATTCAAATAGGATGACAATTTCACTTTGTATGAGAAACAAAGTGCATTTCAGTTTTAAATCTATGGTAGTCTTTGTTTTCTGCAGCCTGCTAGCTACTAAGTTTTGCATCCATGTATCTACACATATGACCTGAGTTATAATAAACTCAAAAACAGGAACATAAAAGCATTGATTTGTCACTATCTGTCTTCTCCGAGCATTTCTAAAACAAATCTGTAATAGTAATCATCTCTGTTCTTTGAGAAATCAGTAACCCAAGATTATCTATAGCTTAAAAGAACCCGCATTCTACCAAAAAGTGTGTAACAGATTCTCTATCATGGAAGACCACCTACACAGTTCGCAGTTTTTGCACATCTTTGCAGCTATACAAACCAGGAGAAGTGTGCTGTGTCCGAGGTGTCTGGACAAATGTATTGAGCTAAAGCCTTTTTAATCGAGTCCAAGACTCTTCTGTAATGTTGGCACTAAAACGATTAGTTCCTTTCTTGATCCATAAAATAAATAATCTGTAGTCTAAACGTCCTGGCAGTTCTATTTGCAAGGGATCAAGTAAAAGCTAGATGTGGCTCCTTCTTGGAATGTGGTAGAGAAGATTTTAAATCAAATAATTGTACAAATAGATGTTTGTGTACTGTTTGAGTCAGCATAGTATTATGAGAGGGAAGAAGTAAGGAACTTGACCTGGTTGTGGAAGTTGTTAAGCTGAGGAACTCAAGACCTACGGCTTCAAGGCAAAAGGTCAGAGGGTATGATCCTTCAAAATCCTAAAAAATATATAGGTCTTGTAGAATTTGAGAAGTTAATTGCATAGGGGTTAAAAGCTATCACAGGGTTTTAAAGAGAAAATATTAAGGAAAATAATACTCATATGTTAAAAGAATTTAACTGAAGAAACCTATAAAATGGCAACAATGGCCCTGTAGATAATACATACTGACAAATAGAAGCTGAGTGCTAGGCATAGCTCACTTTTCTTGGCACTACTGGCCAGTGAGGTCATATAAACTACTCATACACTACATGCTATTGTCGATGTTCTTGGTGACCTTCCAGAACTTGATGTTAGGACACAACTGCTGAACACCCACACACACACACTACATGTATGAGTCATAGAACATTGAAAAATAAAGGTAGTATTTATGTGGAGGCCTCTCCTTGACGGCTAGCTTTCAGAGTGCTGTAAGGTGTGATACACATTTCCAGAGGGGAATGGTAAGCAGACTTACCCAGCCGGGTACCCTGTAGCTACAATAATGACAGCGTGAGACATACTCAGTGATCCAATGGTGGCACGAATGTAGTGGGAGTAACCAATCACTTTCTGACTGTGTTCAAGTTCTGCTCCACCCAATGGAACCCATTTTCGGCACTGTTATCAGAGCCAAGAACCTAGAGCTAGATAGTTTAAAAGCCTAAGGATAGAACTTACCACTGTTATTCCACTACATAGAAATACCATTAAAAAGTCTTGCTGACTTAGTCTTCCCATAGATTAGTGTCACACAATCCTTAACATACAAGCTTATTTTTCCAGTAGAAGATGATGGTTAATACAGGGACCCACAGATTCTGGTCAAGAGAACAAGAGAGTGGTAAAGGGTTCAACCCCAAGTGTGACAGCTGTATCACAACCCTTCCTCCCCAAGCTTCAGGGATTATTGCAGAAGTGGACTCAGAAAGAGGTTGAGGCGGGGGTGGGGGGGAATACAGGACACAATAGTGCAGCTGTACCTATTAACTCACAATGGTTGTGACAGCAAGTGTAAGGCCTGTGCAAGCTCAAGTCAGACAAAATCCCAGTATGGAGAGGGGAGGTGGAGAGGTAGTCCCCCTCCCTGATGAGGAATAACTGTCAACTGATAGCTTCTGGAAGATGAAGAGTCAATTTTGTTTAATAGTGTGACCTTTGGTAGGGCAACCATGCTCCATTGGCGTCCATAGTACATAGGCAGCATAAACTGTATTTCATTTTTATTTCCGTTTTGTTTTGTTTTGCTAAGAGGGGAATGGGGAGGAAGAGAGAATGAATGTAGAGGTAAGTGGTTAGGAAAGGAGGTATGAAATGGATCTGGGAGAAATTGGGAGAGGGGTGGACACAATCAAAATATATTGTCTGAACCACTAATAAAAACTAAGGAAAAGAAAACAAAAGAAATTAGGGTGAGGCGATCTCCAGAGCTCCCCCCCCAGCCTCTTTCTAATCTCAGCAGTTACAAATTACAGATTTTCCAACCCAGTTTCGCTTTTTAATAGCATGTATATATATATTTACTTTAAAATCAGTAATGATAATTCTTTGTATATATAAGTTTTCAATTAGCTTAATGTTACTGAAAAGAAACAAAAATTTATTTGTTTTGGTTTTCTTTAAAGTTTATTCAGTAAAACATAATTTCCAATTTCACTGAGGTGGCTGACCACGTCTACGACCGAAGCTGCCTCGAAACTGGAATTCAGTTGCTGAGACAGCCCCAGCCTCAGCTTCCCTGTCAACTCCAGAGCGCACAGCACTCCTTCTGTAGGTATCTGTTTGTCTCCCATCTTGTGAATCTTGCAGGCCACTCACAATCTGGACTTTTGGACGAGACTGCCAGTCTCCAGACAGCTGCAGCGCAGGGTGGTAGGCATGATCTCTGGAGTCTCCAGAGGTAGACGCAGGGAATCTCGGAGAAATGTCTCCAAGCAAACTGTTCCTTCATGTGGCCTCGAGACTTGAGAGACTGCATGGCCTTCGTTACATGAAGGTTGGGCACATTCTTGTCTGCCAGCTCGGGGTGCTTGGGCATGTGGGCATCTTTTTTGGCAACCATCACGCCTTCCATAAAAAGGAGTTCATAGATGGCGATCCGATTCCTCTTAGGCATCAACATCACAGCGGCTGCAGGTCCGAGGCGAGGGCTGGAAAGGAAGGGGCGTTGGCCAAAAATACATTTTTTTAGTAGTATGAATGTCATGGGAGTATGACTGTCAGTAGCGCTTAAGCTGGAAGATCTTAATTTGTTTACTTTTATCTTTAGATAGTTTGGGGTTCTTAGGAAAAACTATAAATTCATTGCCTAGTCAAATAATTTAGTCCCTTCATAGTTTTTATGTGACTTCTTGAGATCTCACTTTACATTCTCTCAATTATGTCTGGATGAGAGTCGAGAATCTATATGGATGTCGGTTGGCAAACATCATCATTCACACAGCATCAGATAAATGGCCTCTCATGGTTTACTTTCTCTCTCATGTTTACTTTCTGTTTTCTCTACCATGGGTCCTGTGTTTACTAACCTCTACCACTAGAGGCTTCAGCTCTGGGGAGACAATTGTGGGAAGGTATTTGCATGTGAGGAAGTGTATCCCTCAGCAATGTTTTGTTGAAACTAACAGAATAATAAGAACTTGTTTACGAAAATAATTGGCTCACCAGAGTTCAGTAAGATTTGTAGGTTCTCTGGGAACCCACAGGCCACTCTGGCCAGGTGAGTATGTAGTCTAACTGAAAATCTTCCTCTCTCTCTGCTCAGATCCAATAACATAGAAACACAGACCTCTTAGAATAACAGCTGACTTTTCAATAGAGACTCTATTGAGAACAGATGTTCTACAGACTCTTAAGAGACCACAGATGCCTACCCAGACTATGCCCAGCAGAACTTACAATCACTGTAGCTAGAAAAATAACAACATTCCATAATAAAGCTAAATTTTCTTCCTTCTTTATCTTATTTATTCACATTTCACATATTATCACCTTTCCCAGTTTCCTCTCTGCAAACCCCCTATCTCATTCCCCCTCCCCCTGCTTCTATGAGTGTGTTCTCCCACCCACCTACCCACTTCCACCTAACCACCCTAGCATTCCATTACACTGGGCATCAAGCCTTCACAGGACCAAGGGTCCCTCCTACCATTGATGATCAACAAAGTCATCCTTTGGTACATATGCGGCTAGGGCCCTGGGTCCCATGTGTACTCTTTGGTTGGTGGTTTAGTCCCTGGGACCTCTGGAGGGTCTGGTTGGTTGATATTATTGTTCTTTCTATGAGGTTGCAAACCCCTTCAGTTCCTTCAGTCCTTTCTTTAACTCCTCTATTGGGGCCCGGTGCTCAGGCCAATGGTTGGCTGAGAGCATCCACCTCTGTGTCAGGCTCTGGCAGAGTCTCTCAGGAGACAGCTATATCAGGCTTCTATCAGCATGCATTTCTTCACATCCACAATAGTGTCTGTGTTTGGTGACTGTGTATGGGATGGATCCTCAGGTGGGGCAGTCTCTGGATGGCCTTTCCTTCAGTTTCTGCTCCACACTTTGTCTCTGTATTTCCTTTAGACAGGAGTAATTCTTGGTTAAAAATTTGGAGATAAGTTGGTGGCCCTATTCCCCAACTGGAGGCCGTGCCTAACCTCTGGATAGAGGTACTACAATTCTAAGTCAAAACATTTTTCCTTTGAGACTAGGCATTTATGACTCAAAACTGAAAAACCGATCCTCTGTAAAACAGGGTATGGATGTGCATGATTGGGTTCATGGATTGTGGCATTAATTTAAATGCTAAGAACCAGAACATATTTGTGGGGATTTCAAAAAAGCTAAATTAAAGATTTGAGGAATTAGCAAGTTAAATGTGCACATAAACAGATATGCTCCTTAAAGTTTACATTTGGGGAAGTAGCTACTGACTGCTCTTCTCGTTGGCACATTTGTATATCACCGGTTTCTATTCTCTTTCCACTGGCATCTCTATGTGCATTTTACAATTGCCATTTAGCTAAATTATTCTGTTGGAAATATTTTCAGACAGGAAATTATATTCTCATTTCCAATGTCAATGATTTTATAAATAATTCGAACAGAATATCACCATACATGTAGATAAAATATAAATCATAACTATTTCATTAAATGCTTTTTTTCTAAATGTATCAACCATCTTGACTTTTATTTTTTAGTTTTGATATATATATGCACCAAATATATATATATATATATATATATATATATATATATATATATATATA
>JADRCC010524516.1:0-10269 GCA_019843855.1 Hylomyscus alleni
ACACACACACACACACACACACACACACACACACACACAGCTCAATACTGAGGTGTAAGGACAACTGCCTGCTGTTAAAAGGGTCAGCAATTACTCTCTTGGTTTCTTTCTCAGCTGCTTATATGGAAATAGCCACCAGTTTTTGGCATAAGCCTCAGAGCATGGATTCCCCTAGGGATATTAATGACCACTGCCGTCCTTTGTTCTTAGATTACAGAAGGATTTTCAGATGGCTGCAGATACTGGCCACATGCTACAAAGCCTGTAACCACTGGAAAACTGAATCCTTTGTGTCGGACCCTGTTTTTGAAAAAATAGTTTAATAGTTCAGAACTGGTTTTCATTTAATGGATTTCAGTAGTAATTTCCCCCTATTACTTAAAAATCAAAATGGGTTTCTTGGGGTGAAGCCCATAATTTTTAAGAAAAAATTAAAAAGCAATGAAAGATAAATGATTGCATAAAGTATTGACACTATCGTCTGAAAAATTATATAAAGATTTTTGTCTGATTTAAGTTTCCCCTAAAATCTTCTGATGGTTTTTTTTTCCACTAAAGTGAAAAGTTTTGTTTACTAGCAGATAAGTGATTTTTATATATGGCAGGATATATGGATTTGTTTAAAAAAAAGAGAAAGAAAAGGTAAATATGTGCACAGTGGACATATTAATTGAGGTCAAAGGTTCCTTGCTGATCTTCAAAGCTTATCTGTGAGGTCTCTGGGGCCAGCTTCACACAGAGGCCATTAAACAGCTCTAGCAGTTGGTGGTGTGTAAATAACAATTAAGTAAGAAATGGTTTTCTTTTCTTCTTAGTTACATAAGCATTTTAAAAAGATAATCTTCATTTACCCCTTATTTTTATCTTGATTTCTTCCATTTTTTTTTTTTTGAAGATAATAGGTTTTCATTTGTTTGCTGTGTTGCTAGGAAACTAGTGAAAGAAAAGGAAATGGGAACCAATGAGTTTCAGAGGAGAGAGGACAGGGCAAATTCTTTTTTCCTGTTAATTCTAAAACCTAAAAATACAGAACAAAAAAGTATATATATATATATATATATATATATATATATATATATATATATAAGTTCAAGGGAAGGTCAAAATATTATTCCAAGTTTGAAAAAGCAGAAGATGCCTGGGTAAAACCAGAAAATCAGATAGTTTGAAATAGTAAGTATAAATCATTTATAAGATAACATTAGTTCAACATTTGTCTCATGGCATTAATGACATTATTAGCAATACTGATATTTATAGGTAAGTATGATTCCACCTCTCCCTCCCTTACCACTCCGGGTCTGTTTCTGAATTCTTGCATTTATATTTTAACACTGTGAAGCTGGGATGGACACGTGCTGGGATGTGTGTGAGAGGACAAAAGGGAGCATGGGGGGAGATGTGAGTTAGAGAAGTGATTGTATCCCATAGATAAAACTATCCAAGAATAAATAAAAGTATATTTTAAAAATAATTCATATTTTGATCCTTTGATGTCTATGATAGATTAGTTTACCACAAAGTAGATTTACTTCCTTAAAGAACAGTAGCCGATTAGCAAGCCTCTTTACCTGTTTTAAACACAAAATATATTTTATGTTGTAATATAATAGTGAAATAACATAATAGCAACTCTATTTCCGATTATTTCAGGGTTACATTGATCATCAGAGCTAATCCCAGAAAAACAGAGAAAACAGCCGTGAGTTTCTCCCTTATTACCTAACGTCCTTCCATTTTGCTCCTAGAATGTCGTATTTTTCCCATCTTTCATAACATGTAATTGATATATCTGATACTTATAATTTAGATTATAATATACATTTGTGTTTCTTTTTTTGTTTGTTTGTTTTTTTGTTTTTGTTTTTGTTTTTTTTGAGACAGAGTTTCTCTGTGTAGTCCTGGCTGTCCTGGAACTCACTCTGTAGACCAGGCTGGCCTCGAACTCAGAAATCCGCCTGCCTCTGCCTCCCAAGAGCTGGGATTAAAGGCGTGCACCACCACGGCCCGTACATTTGTGTTTCATTATCATCTATAAATGCCTCCCTGTAAGCTTTACCTGTAGCTCCAGTTCTCAAAAGAGAGAAGACCCAGTCTTTTAAGAAATGTTAGTTGTGAGGAAATCATTGTACTATGTATTTCCTGGAACAAAACATCAAAATACCATTACACAATGAGGCTGGCCACTTGAAAGCTGAAATTACAATCATCAGCACAAGGAAACTCCGTATGCAACAGGTGACACTAATTGATGGAAATAGATAGCTTCATAAAACAGGGAAAAATAGCTGAAATTGGTCAAGGATGAAATACTAATATCTATCAAAGTACTATTTCTGATTTGGGACTCTTGTAAATATACGAGAAAATCCCACCCCTTGGTGGCTGTGGCATTCAGGGGAGCTGGCCCTGCACCTTGCCTGGGCAGCGCAGTACGGCTGGCCCTGGTGGCATTGGGTAGGAGAGCTGGCTCAGCCCCTTGCTGGTTACAGCCTTGGAAGAACTACCCAAGGCAGTGCTAGATAGCTCACCACGATGGTGTGAATGGGGAGAGCTGGTGGACTGACCAGTTCAGCTACCACCCAGACACAGATCCAGGGCTTTGAGTTGGCCCACTGCAACATCTGTCTCATCTATAAACTGCTGGAGCATATGGAAGGGTCAGTCCTGAAGATCCAAAGTTGTAGGATCTCCATGACACAGGACAACAACAAGATATTCTAGAGGAATCCCGGGAAGGATTCAATATTGGTAGTGTAGCAGAAGCCAGAGGTCTTGAACCAGATCAATGACTCATTGCAATGAACATTTGCAAGATATGTGGACAGAGGGGTATACTGTGGGACATTGTGACACATTTCAGCTTCTATGACAAAATTGTTTTGTTTTTTGTTTTTTATTTTCTATCTTATTTTATTTTGGTTGTGGAATGTTGCAAGAGTGGAGGGCAGATATGAAGGGATGGGGCGATCGATGGAATTGGAGTGCACAATGTAAAATTCACAAAGAATCAATGAAAAGTTAAAAAATATATTCAAGAAAATATTCCTGTTCTTTGGAAACATACATTACAGTGTTGGGAGATAGATATCTAGCCTCTGGGGCTCATTCTCAGCTGGACTGTGTGAAAAAAAAGAACACCAAGGATGTCCCAAATGACGGCATGGCAGATATAAAGCAAGTGTCACAAAATCCTAGTAACAGAATGACCTGGGGCAACACAGAGTCAATTGTAGTTATATTGTGACTTTTCCATAGAATTGAATCTTTCAAAGTAAGAAAGTTAATAAACAATAAACTCCATCAAAATACCATTAAAATAAAGCAATAAAGGGGTTAATTAACACATAGAATACAAAGTTGTTTTTGGATCATAATAAGACTTGAACATTAATCATAACTTGTGAAGAGTTTATCAGAATATTATAACAGACACAAAAGGAAAAAGGAAAATTTTCTCCTTTCAATATTCCCAAACTAGAAATTGTAAAAACTGAATACTACAGAAGTCAAAACTTCATTTGAATGTCAGTATCTTACAAGTGGCGCCATCTTTCTTATGTAATCTTCCTTACTACCATTTTTTTTATTGAGGTTAAAAAAATCTTATTGAAATTCTAGCAAAGCAGAGAGAATGAGTACATACATTTTTAGAGGGACATGGATCTGAACTCAGATCTCAGAAGAGCCACTTAGTAATGAATTAGACAAGTACTTGTTCTACCACACATGTTTGTTCAGGTGCCACGAACACCAGAAGTGCCTGGAGCTAGAGTCACAGGTGGCTGGCAGCCATGTGACACAGTGTTGAGTTGGAACATGAGTTTACTTGGAGATCAGTAAGAGCTCTTCATCACTGAGCCATTTCTCCAGACACTAGTATTTACTTTAACATTGTTAAACTGAATTACAGTCTCTAGTGTAATTTTGAAAGCTCTGGTTTTCAATAAAAAGATCAAATACTTAAGAGAGAAGAGATCTGGTTATGCATTTTTAGTAACTTCAAAAGCTTGACTCTAAGTATAAAGAAGGAAAGCAGACATGGACCTAACACAAACATTTAACACATAATCTATAATACAGAATAGTAAATAATGGGGTAAAAGTTGTTTGCTTGTCCCAAAAGGGTACGATTTGGACAAAATGGTGGAGGATGTAAGAATTTTAGAAAGACGGCCAGAGTTTAGGCACTGACCTGAGAAGGCACTAATTCAGACATCAGAAGTCTCAGTCTAGGTCTCTTTCTTCAAGCCCAGAACAAAAGGAAAGCATAGGTCGCCTAGCACCCAAACTTCCCCAAACACCCTTCAGAGCCCACCACTTACACTGTAAATTCAGATCAGCAAAACAAATGGATTCAGAGATATTTAAGGGCAGATGAACCACAAAGTGTCACACTCACTAAAATAAGGCTAGTGACCAACATTTGATGCTCTTCCCCTGTAACTTCCAGCAACAACATGTAACACCCGAGAGGATAGTTGGGCATCAGAAGGGAAGAGATTGGAAGAGGATTAAATGTTTTTATGGAGGCATTTCTTCTGGATCTTGGTTGAGAAGGTAGAAGAAGAATAGAGAGACCACAGATGGGCTAAGAAGCTAGAGTGAAAAGCTCTGAACAAACAATGCTAAAGACAAAACTGAATCCTAGAATCAAGCAACATGAAGAAACATCTGAGTATAGACCCAGAGCATTGAGTTGGCTCCCTAGGAGTAGATGTGAGGAGAGGAAATGAGCTCTTCTTTACGAAGGGAAGACTGCCTTTGAATCAGTTGCAATCTATTTGGGTTAGGATGGACTAGTTCCAACTTACCTGGCCAAAGGCAAAACAAAACAAAACAAAGCAAAACAGAACAATCCTTTCTGGAGAGAGAAAATGTAATCTAAAAGCATAAAACCACAGCTAACATTTCCCATACACATTTCAACAGAAAACAAAAAGTACAAATAGGTGGAAGGGAAAAAAATAATTGGCCATAACTGAAACAAAAAGAAAAATGAACTGATAAAAATAAGTGTACCAGAACTTCCAATTAGGTAATTTAGGGTAAAAAAGAAAAATTAAAAAAAAAACTTTATGTAAACATTAAATTACCAAATTGAAGAATGTTGGCCCCAAACTAAAAACTACATAAAAAAAAAAATCAAATGACAGTTCTAGGATAAAAAATAAAAAACAATATATTAATCACTCAATAGATAAAAGTTTTTAGAAGTTTGGTTGAATCTGAAGAGAGAAGCATTAAATTAGAAGACAGCTCAGAAAGAAGAAAAATCAGTGGATGTCCAAGACAAAAGATGAAGTATAATTCAAATTGTACAACTATGTAAGCAGGCATCAGGTGCAAAGGCAAGCCAATCAGGAACTGTTTGGAATCTATACAAGAGAAGAAGGAAGAGTTTGAGGAACTAAGTTAAATAAAACCAGGATTTAATTTATTAAAACTTCAAAAAACTCAGAGGACATTTTTGCTTTAAAATGACTGAATTAAAGATAAAAACAAATGTAAGCAGACAGGCCATATGAATGCCTGGTTAAGAGGAAAACATACTTAGAAAGTAAAAATCTATAATCACAACAAGTGTCCCTTAAAAATATTATTGACTGAAACAGTTTCATGCTGAACTTAGAAAACAAGATTCTATTTAGCCATTCTATCAGATGCATGTAAAAGAAATACAGTGTAAGAAGTAGGGACAGGAACACCATATCCAGAAGACATTACAAATAAATTAAATGACATAGTACAAGTAATATTTTATGAGAGATAATCTAAGCAAGTCTGTTTTATAATGAAAATTGCTGAGTTACATAAACTATAGGCCACCCTCTTGGTCAGTAGCAGAAGTTAAGCTATGACTGTAATATGATTCCAAGTATTAAAGTGCAAAGAGAGATAATGAAGGTCCTCTGGATGACTCTTAACACCCAAGCGATGAGTGCAGGATGCACTTAAGACAGTGAGTTTGGTGGATTGGATAGTTCCATTCATCAATTGTAGGCAGCACATGTTCGCCTTCCTAGACGAGGTTTCTTGTAGAGGTTGATTTGCTGCCTACAGACCACTTAGAACAGTGACTTCCAACTGCTACCTGTCCAATAAGTCTCAGTTGAGAAGAATCAATGGTTGTTAAAGCAAGTTTGTAAAATTTTCGATGAGGAATTGACAATGTATGTGTTTCTCAAAGTATCTTCCCTCTAAAATAGTTGTAAATTACATAGAGAGAAACAATACAGAGAAAGTCTGGAAAGCTTTAGTGCTGAGAAATGCTGTTACCCAGTGGTGAAACCCTGCTCCCAGTGTGGTGGAGAAGGGGGCTTGTAGGGGGCTCTGATGTCATCAAGATACAGCCTTTGTGAACATGGCCGATCCTTTTAGCAGAGGCCAGAGTGCTGGTATTGCTGCTCTCCACCCAGGGAAGCTGCAACCAGAAAGTGGCCACATGCAAACTAGAAGTTGCATCCTGGCCAGACCCTCATCAACCAGAAATTTTATCTTGGACTTTCCAGCCTGCAGGACTAGAAGAAAATAAAATATATATGTAAATTTTTTGATTGTGTTTACCAGCTCACTCTAAAATGATTGGATTATGGTTATGGAGAAAAATGTTCCCTTTGTGGGTGTCAGATGCTGAATATTTTCGATGAGAGAGATTACTGTTGGCAACTTAAAAATAGGACAAAAGAATAGAAAGAGGGCTTATTTCATTCCTAGCCCTTTTTCTATAAGTTTGAAACTGTTTTGTAAAATAAGTAGAAAATATCAATTCAGAATTCTTATAGGTAAAACGCAAATCTGGAAAGTATGTTGCTGAATTATTGTCAAAATACCACACAAGAAATGTATTCCTAGTAACATAGTCTTTTCTTATTATGAGAGATTAGGGAATTCTATCTTCCTGACATACATACATACTCTATGTGATGAGTACACATAGAGCTAATCTCGTGCAGAAATGTGGAGAGTCAAGATGCTTGTGCTGAGAGAAGGTGGAACAGATTCAAAGGTGCAGAGGAGATTTGATCAGCCTCAGTACAAACACAACATACATTTTAAAAATATTTTAGCAGAAAGAGAGAAGTGAATGAAATCCAGGTGGAATTACAGGGTGCCTCAAACATACAAAACAGTCTTGAAAATTAAAATCAGAGGAGTCATAGTTCTCTACTTCACTGTTTGAAAGAAAGTACTGACCATTTTGAGATGTGTTATCATTTTCTCTGTTGATGATACAAATATCATTACCAAAAGCAATCAAGAAGAAGAAAGGATTTACTTGGCTTATACTTTCATCACCAGGGAAGTCATGGCAGGTACTCAGGCAGGATCTTGAAGCAAGAAATCATATAAGAAAGCTTCTCACTCACAGGATTATGTTGAGTAGTTAGCGTTCTTAGACAGCACCATAACCACCTGCATAGGGATGGTGCCACCTACAGCGGCTTATCACTCTCACATCAAACATAAAGACCATCCACCATGGGCATGTCTACAGGCCTATCTAATCTCCACAATTTCTAATTGAAGCTTCTCCTTTCAGATGATTCTAGACTGTCAAATTAACAATTTGAGTAACTTGAACACTATTCGTTAAGGACAAACATATATACCCAGAAATAAACTCTGTCTCCCCACCCCCAAACACACACTCGTGCATATTCCCTACATGTCATATCATACTCTGATCTACCTCAGGATTCTGCCTGCAAGAAAATAATGTCCCCTGGCCCTTAGAGCATATTGTGAACCAAAGCAAGTTTCCTTTATTTTGAAAGTTAATAAAGATAATGATGATGATGATGGTGGTGGTGGTGGTGATAATGATGATGATGATGATGATGATGATGATGATGATGATGATAGTGGAGTATAGTGGGTTCCCCATCACTTCTGCAATAGAGCTGACAGTGTGGTGAGACCCATCCCATATGTTCTAATATAGCAGTTGAAAGACTTTTTATGTAATCAGTGTGGCAAAGAGATAACTTCCAATAACCATTATGAAGAATTCTAACACACATGTTAAATACATTACACTGTAATGAAACTATTTAAAATTTCATCCCCAGGGGGAAATCCAACTATTATGAAGGCCATGTGGTGTTCTCAGGAAGACTGTGAAATCTATTTTGAAGTTAAAGCACATTGAAAAACTAATTAATTGCTGTAATGATTTTTTTCTACTACAGAATACTTTTTGATAAGAAAGATACAACATATATTATATGTGTGTGTGCGTGTGTGCACATGTAAAATTACAGTAACTCTGTTGAGTTAAGTAACTATTTGTATTTCTTTTTTTTTGAAAGATTTATTTATTTATTATATGTAAGTACACTGTAGCTGTCTTCCGACACATCAGAAGAGGGCGTCAGATCTCATTACAGGTGGATGTGAGCCAACATGTTGTTGCTGGGATTTGAACTCAGGACCTTTGGAAGAGCAGTCAGTGCTCTTAACCGCTAAGCCATTTCTCCAGCCCCACTATTTGGATTTCTTAACATGAGAATTTAGGCTTATCTGAAACACATCAAAGAATTGCTTAGAGAAAGATAACCCATCTCTGGAAAATCAGCAATGGAATAATGAAGTGTTCTTTTCTTTGGCATCCCAAGGAGCAGAGCATCTTTTATACTCCTTCCAGAGTGAGGCTTCTATGATCATTGTTCAAGGTCTGAGAGAACAGTAATACATAAATTTTCTCCCTGTGACTTTACAGAGATAGTCAGCAGCCAGGACCAATAGGATAGAAGGCCTTCAGCGTTATTCACAAAGTTTTCCAACAGAAATGTGCTCTGTCTGACCCTAAACAATGCTCAGAGTCCCAGTCAGAAACTCAGCATTTGAAAATGAAGATTGTTTCCAGGAAGCCACAATGAAACTGGATTCGTAATGGTCTTAAAAGCAATAAAGCATTAACAGGGTTGGTCAGCCACTTTTTAATGCTGCGGTGGGAACACAGGAAACCAGGCTGGGTAGGTATATCCTGATGGGTAATTAAGGAGGAAAAGCCCTGAACACTCAATTCAAAGGGACAGGCTTGGGGTGGTGCTTTAGAGACAGTCAGGGTTCTGGGAACCTGGGGTGGCTCTGTGGATGCTTCCAGAATGATGACATAGAGAGGCAGAGGGAGGAGGCAGCAACAACCCAACAAAAGTCTTGATGTGCTTAAATTTGCCTAGAAGCTATTCTATACAACTTGTGGGCATCCAGAGTACATTTCCTTCATGAGAGGAGAGGTGTCCTATCCAACTGTCCACACCTAGGAGGGATTTCCTCTGTGGATTCCATGAAGCTAGCTATGTCAAGGTCAGGAAATTAGAGGAATAAAACTTGGAAATGATACAGATAAACTCCAGAGAGCGTATTGGTCATGAGAAACATTAACTTTGAACATATTAAAACAAAATGTTTGTGTAGCATATTCTGCACTGGGCTGGAATGAAATACTATGAACTAGAAGGAAAACATAGCTCCTGGCATATGGTGCTTTGGTAGTCTTCTGTCGAACACTACTTGGTCTGTATGTAAAGCATTCCCTGGAGGCTTGTGTTAAACACTTAATTTCTGTTGGTGGGGCTCCTTGGGGAAGGTGTGGCAAAAAGTAAATACTGTGCTCTTGGGATTTCAGGTGGGAACAAGGTCTCTGTTGGAACTAGACTAGTCATGAGTGCTGTATGCTTATCTATGTCATTCCCCTTAATTCTTCTGAACTTGGAAGCTAAGCAAGTCTGAGCCACATTAGTAATGGCTCTGGAGATGGCATGCGTATTCTGGCTGCCGCTATATTAGCTGCTGTGCTGTATGGGCCCTGTCTGTGATGCTGAGAATAAACCTCTGAAGATCATGAGCCAAAATAAATCTCTTTTTTATTAGATTGTTTCCCTTAAGTATTTTTTATCTCAGCAACATTAAGTTTGAAAAACACAATTGGGGATAAAGTTCCAAAACACGAGTGTTATCTGGACAGAAACTTTCAGTCTCTAATAAGAAGAAATTATGGTAACTTTGTTCCAGCCCCAGGGCTGTAATAAAATCAGATGAATATACTTGTGAGAAGAGTTAGCAAATCTCTCAGTTACTTTTCCTGTTGCCATGCTAAAATATGCTGACCAAGGCAGAAGAGGGGAACGTACTGGATACTTTTATGTCAACTTGACATAAGCTAAAGTAATCTGAGAGGAGGGAACCTCAATTAAGAAAATGCCTCAATAAGATCTAGCTGTAGCCAAGCCGATAGGGCATTTTCTTTTCTTTCTTTTTTTT